>JAYESA010000014.1:126424161-126726661 GCA_036927795.1 Iris macrosiphon | reverse complement strand
GCCCGGCGGGGACGTTCGGCCAGAAGACCTTCGGGACCGGGGCGTAACATAATGGTATCAGAGCATATTCGATTCTTTGCCCATTCCATTGCTATGACTCTGAGATGTGCCTAATAGTATGTTACAATGAACGTTCCATATAATAAGTGTATAGATATTCTCAAAGTTATGCAAAAAATTTCTGGATTTGATTCGTTGCTTGAGAATTGTGCTTTCGTGCTTGTGTTTTGCTTGAGTTCTCGTTTGAGGATGGCGAGGGATGAGGACTATCACTGCTCGAAACATTGAAAGCTTTCTCCTTAAAGTTTTGAGGACAAAACTTTATGT
Organism: Iris macrosiphon; assembly: GCA_036927795.1. Classification (NCBI taxonomy): domain Eukaryota; kingdom Viridiplantae; phylum Streptophyta; class Magnoliopsida; order Asparagales; family Iridaceae; genus Iris; species Iris macrosiphon. Next base: position 126,726,334 of record JAYESA010000014.1, on the reverse strand, counting down.
TGGTGGGTAATAATGTAGTGTCCCGCTCCGCATCGGCAATATTTATGATCAAGGTGAGTATGCAGAACTTTGTTCTCTGATTCTTACATACCTTAATAATTAATTTGAGTTTTTGAATGTTTGTTCTAAGAAGATAGTTTCATAAGAAAATGATAGAACCTGTCTTTGTATGCTTAATAAGAGAACTCACCTAGCTTGTCATTGAAATAAATATGTCTGCTCAACTCAGAGTACTTGAATGCTTGTCTAAGAGATCGCTTGGTTATGTTTCACTATCACCTGTGCTTCGAGAGAACCATATCGTGCTTGAACTTTTTCAGTGGGTGGCTAGTCCGCATAAGAGAAATATGGTCTGTTGGTTCATCTCGTCTGCATCCTAGAGTTTATTTGATAGTATTTCATACATTCGCATCGGTCGGATAATAGCTATTGGTGAAGAGCTAAACCTTGGTCACGGTTGCTACCATGATAGTGCAAAGCAACTATGAGTCGCAGCTGCTAATAGCATCAGATAAATGAGTCATTGGTTAGCTGGATCAACCGCTGCCGATCCTGAGTTACTCAGGGACCGCACTGGATATAGCTAGTTCATTGTGTTGGCTAAGATAGAGGATAGTCCCTAGCTGTGCATTGTCCCTAGAGTCTTTGAGTATAGCTCATGAGACACGCTGCGCACACCCTGATAGTAGAACGAACTTCCTGTCTTGCTTGCTTGAATGAATCAAGGAACATGAACTCTGTTTTTAAAGGATGTTTATAAAATAAGTAATATGACTTTGCTATTGAACTACATGTAACAAACATAGGTAAAACTAGAAAGATCACTAATAATATAATATTTTATAACATAATTACTTAGTGTTGGTTTTAGTGAATGCTTGCTTCTGTTAAGTTGTTTTATACTCACCAGTACTTTTATAAGTACTGACCCACCAACAGTTTGCTTGTTCGCAGGTACTGGATCGTCCAAGGAAGCGATAGGCGTGCCTCATCCCCAAGACCCGACAATCTGGTTTTGATCGCTTTGAGCTACTTTCGTATAGAGGGATATAATATATGGAATGATCCCATTGTATTCAGAGAGCCCAGTGCCTCAAATTGTCCCGTATACTCAGATGGTTAAGTGCTTTCAATACTGTCCCTCCGCTGCCTACTCGATGCGATGATAGCCAAACTCTAACGATGTTGCCTTGTGCGGGCGCAAACATAGGCTCGTACGGCATCATGTCCCAGTGGCAAATGACTGTACGTCCCAAGGCAAGGTGATTCATGCCAAGTGCCGAGGCGTGGTGGTTTGCACCCGACGGGGGAGTTCAGCCGGGAGACCTTCGGGACGGGGGCGTGACAAGAGCTAAGAAGACAACATAGACGGGGAGATATTTGGTTCAGAGAGGCAAGAGTTCGCTTAGCAGTCAGGATCTGACACATCTAGGAGTAACGAAACAACAGAATTTTTAGGGGATTAGTACCCCCCCCCCCCAATTGGCATTATTCATAATATAGATGTTGATACTATATATATGATTAATGGTCCTATATGAGGAGACTTGCAAAAATGAACTTTGAAGCATATTAGTAGCAATAAAATTACATTCTTCCAAATATATATATATATATAAAGAAATAATTTACCAGAATACCTCCTATATACATTATTTAGAACGTTAGAGGAGTATTTTGGTAAATTACCCCTTTAAACAACCATATGTTTGAAGGATATTTTGGTCATTTGCTAAAAATGACTAAAATATTCTTATAATAATTATATTTTAAGGATATTTAGGGTAATTGGACACCAAAAAATTTCATATAAATAGAGCATAATTCTTCCAAATTAACCAACAACAATTTTTTTTCTCATCTTTCAATAGTAACAAGCAACCAAATTTCTAACGATCGAAGTAACATCTTTTTGGGGACTAAAGTACAACTTTCTGGAAACTGAAGTACAATTTTTTGGAGGCTTCAACTTGATCCATCACCATAAAGCTGCAAAAATTTGTGTAATTTGTGTTCGTATTTTTTGACTCATGAGGTATATTTGTTCGTATATTTCGTACCCTGATCTTATTTTGTGCATGCTTGTCTTGTTCTAAGTACTTCATATTATGTGATTGATATTCTTACTTATCTTATTACCTTCCTGATTTCTAGAGATACCTTAATAGACATTGTGCCTTGTTGAAATTCTGCGGACAGAATTATTCTAAGGAGGTGAGAGTTGTGATACCCGTCTCACTATTTTAGTATTATTGTATTTTATCTGGTATATGTGTGTATAGCTGTATATTGCTTTTCGTATAATTTATGGAATTTTTTAGCTACTTTTATATAATTTCTAGAATTGTGTATAGTGCTAGTCACCCTTTGAGATATATATATATATATATATATATATATATATATATATAGCCTTCCCTTTCTCTCTCCTCCTCATTCTTCTTTATTTCTTCTCTTTCTTCATTTTCTTCTTCCTCTCCTATCCTTGGTCGAACCCTAGTCCCAGCCATGAGCTTGCCTTGGGTAGTAGTGGTTGTAGTTTAGTAGTGGATTTAGGCAAGTACAACTTGCCAATGAGACAAAACTTGTTATGTTGAATTTATTTAGTCTGTTTGTATTTTATTGCTTTATATTGTTCTACATGTTTTCTTCTTGGTTCGATTTTGATGCCTTGGTTGGAGTAGATCTAAGTTTCCAGTTTGGATCTTTCATGAGTTTACGTAGTTTTGATCTAGTAAAACTTGTTATTTTTGAAAACTAGTAGTCCCATGTTGCTGAACATTAAATTTCTAGTATTTTAGAACTTTACTTTATTCCATTCGGACTTAAAATGAGAATTTTACGGAGAATACAAGTTTTCAGACTTGGAGATTTCCCATGGCTGAAACTTGCTATTTTTGGGACGACGGGACTTTATGCCCCCAGCACATATGCGGCAGAGAGTGTCATGCGACACGAATCTCTTTGCCGAATATCCTAGTAGCATGTGCCTAAATTTTTGGGCGCATGACTGAATCCACACCTGATGTTCTGAAACAAAGTACTTGAAAAAGCTAAGTAGCAGAAACTCTTTGTGTTGACTCACTAGGCGCATAAAGGTATCAATGTGGCCAAAGTCTCATGCGCCTCTTCCTTGATTGAGCGCATGACTGAATCGACCTTGGCATGACTTTATATGATTTTGTCATTTTCTTTTGATTTCCTGTCTTGACCAGTCCCATCAGTCACGTCTCTGACACGATGAGTCACATCAGTCACTTTTCTGACCTTGCATTTATTGCTTGTCACTCACCTTGTCCCGAGGAGTGGACTTTGCATCTTTCATGCGGCCAACTTATCCCATGCGCCTATCATTCTCATGCGGCCAACTCTTCCATGCGGCCATTTTTATGCGCCTGTTTATCTCATGTTCCTATAACACATATAGTAGTTTAACTTTTTTTAATATATTTTTTATTTTTCCTATTAGGCTTGATTCCTATGCATACAATCTTTCTCTAAACTGCTTATAGCCTGATTGTGATAACTTGCCAGAACTTGGAATATCTTGAACATGGATTGTATTGACAATGTTAATCTTGAACTTTCGATACCATACTTGCCCTAATAATCCTGATAATAGCTCATCGTATCGAGTTAACCTAACATGTACCGATACTCCTGATAGTGGCTGGACGAAGCACACTCCTGACATGCTAGAAATTTCTGTACTGTAATGCTTGAATTGATAAGATAAAATTTCATTGTTGATTTGCTTGTTTCTGTCCTGAATGTACTTGTCAAGCTCATGTCCTATCCTGCATTATGTCTAAGATAAATTTTTGAGCATCACGGTCAAAAATTCTTGATAACTTGCCCAGGATAACAACTAGATTAATAAATTAAAAGAATCTAGAGAGATTTTTTTGTCTACATGCAATCCCAATATCCCAGTGACACCTGATGGATTTGGAGCTCTCCGTCATGAGGGGCACACTTCCAGCTCGCTATCGAATATTGCATATTCCTATAAATTTTTATACTTGATATAATCTATTATATGTATCATTATGCTTGGATAACCCGAATAGTCTGCAGGGCATATTGCTGTATAGAATCTCAAAACTACATGTGTTAATAATTAGGACTGTGATAACCCTACTTAGCTAATGATAATAAGTTGTAGGGCATAATTTACCGTGATTGATTGATTTCTAGTCTAGTCCTGTCCTGATTTGTTTAACAACTAAACCTGAGACTGTAACCTGAGTACTGATTCTAGATATCCTTGTTTAATTACTCTAGAACTGTTTAACTATTATTTTACCTGTTATATTTATTTAACAGCTCCTTGTGCTATTCCTTACTGATTTGTTCATGATAGTTTTTAGTTTTTAAGTTGGCTCCCTTGTGGTACTTGTTATTTTAGGGTTTGATCCCACTGATTTTGTATGGCCAAATTTTGGAGTAGGACCGCAGGATCTATCGTATTTTTTGTCTCAATATGGTGAACATTAGGAGAACCCGATGACATGAGTGAGTTTCTTCTTCATCACCCACTTAATATTGTACTTATACTTTTGAGGCTTTTATCTACCGAGCACGTATTTAGATCATATTTTAAAATTTGACATTCTAACCTGCGGACCTACATGTAAAGCATATTCTAGACTATAGCTAGAGCTGATCATATAATATTATACTCTTGCTAGTTCTTCATTTTATAACTAGCTTCATGATCATCTGTATATGAATAATTTGGGATGCCTTACTATTATATGTCAGGTGATCATACATCTTGTAACTTATTGCTTGCTTGAGATTGAGACACCTAGGACTCTTGACCCATGAATGACTGTTGAATTATAGAGTAAAATCCTCGCACCTAGGACTCTTGACCCAATAACTCGGGATATTGGGTACTCTGGTGTAGGTTAGATGGCTTTGTCCGCCATCGCTCTCCAATATTCTGGTTTTGGAGCGTAACAGTGTACTATGTTTAAAGACTCAAGAAACCATCGAACATCTGTTTTGCGAATGTGAAGTATCGTAGAGCATCATACAGAGACAATGTAGCAAGCTACGAATCGATCCACCCCCGACAAAAGATATTAAAGGGATTATGGAGGAGCTAAGAAGACAACATAGATGGGGAGATACTTGGTTCAAAGAGGCAAGTGTTCGCTTAGCATTCGGGATCTGACACATCTGGAAGGAATGCAACAACATAATTTTTGAGGGGATTAGTACCTCCCCTCCCTCCCCCCCCCCCCCCCCCAATTGGCATTATTCATAATATAGATGCTGATACTATGCATATGATTAATGGTCCAATATGAGGAGACCTACAAAAATGTACTTTAAAGCATATTAGTAGCAATAAAATTACCTTCTTCTATATATATATATATATATATATATATATATATATATAAAGGAATAATTTACCAAAATACCTCTTATATAATCATTATTTATAACGTTAGAGGGGTATTTTGGCAAATTATCCCTCAAACAGCCATATGTTTGAAGGATATTTTGGTTATTTGTTGAAAATAACCTAAATATCCTTATGCCAACTATATTTTAAGGACATTTTGGGTAATTTGACACCAAAATTTTTATATAAATAGAGCATAATTCTTCCAAATTAACCACACCAAATTTTCTTCCTTCTCTTCCACTAGTAACAAGCAAAAAAAAATTTAAAGATCCAACTTTGGAGTAAATCAAGTTAAGGTTTAAGTATTTTTTTTAATATTAAAAATTAGATTTTACTCCTCTCTTTTTTTATTAGTTTATTTTCTTCCCTCTCTCTTTTTTTAGTTAGAGGTAGCAGCACCCCTGGTTTAATGTCAATGTTATCTCATGCTAAGAGTATACTACAAAAGAAAAAAATATATTTTCTTCCAACTCAATAATTGTCCTTGTATTTAAATTCTTATAATAATAATTCTGGATCATATTTTATAATTTTAAAATACTGGAAAAAAATTTATCCTATACTTTCTTATTTAGCACGTTATCTTCTAATGGACTAGGTGTTTACGGTAGCATCATAATCTTATTTTAGTTCAAGTTCAAGTTCAAGAATGCTAAGCAAGATGCTGCAAATATTTTAAAATATGTGTTTGCGTTCAAGATTAGACTCATACTAAAAAACTGACTCAACACTTAAGAGATGAAGTTGAAGACATAAACGAATTGGACTTTCAGTCCCTTACTATGGATGACCCTACTGGAGGAGGAGGAGGAGCTGGGCAATAAACTAGACAAAAGACCGAAGACGGTAGACGGAAGACTTCAAAAAATTCTTCCAAATTTAATATATCATTTTTTTAAGTTTATAAAAAATTTCATATCGATTTTTAATTTTAGTTAAATTAATAAAAAATTCTTAATTCTTTTCTTTATTTTTTTATTTTTAAACCAACATGGGCGAGTATAGGCCCGGCCCGACCCGACCAACCCCCCCCCCCCCCCCCCGAGACCATGTCTTGACTGGGTTCGGTCTAATCAAATTGCGGTCAGGACTGGGCCGGCCAATTTCTCATCCAGTCTAAGCCCGACCCAAGCTCGGTCAAACCCGATCAATAATGGGCCCGGGCCGGTCCCAGTCCGATTAACACCTTTATTAGAATACCATCTTCAGGGTTCACTAGTTGTTGTTGGAACTATAAGTTATTAATTTATATAAACTAAGATTTTTAGTTTTTTGTTATTTTTAAATTAAAAAAATTGTTGTAGCAATAAAGATTTATATGTAATAGGGTGTACCGAAAGTAGTTTAGAAAAATTGAAGATCAATATAATTTTGGCCAGACAGTTTGGCAAAAATTGGACATATTCAATTTTTGTCAGATAGTTTGGCAAAAATTGGGTGAATCTAGTTAAATTTTGGTGGTGGAGGGGGTTGGAAAGATAAGAGTTGGGAGGTAACAGTTGGTTTATTTATTTCTTTTGAATTATTGTTGGTAGTGGTTTTATATAGGGTGGTTGAGAGAAAAAAACCAAACATACAATAAGGATATAGAAAAGAGAGGAAGAAGAGAAGGAAAACGGAGGAGGAAAACACACAGAGGGGAGGGCCGGAAACACACATAAAGGAAGAAGAGAAGGAAAAACAGAAAGGAGAAAAGAAGGTTTATTATTATTATTATTATTATTATAATCATGCATAATTATTAGAATCATGTATAATTTTTATTGTGTTTATTATATTAGAATCATGTATAATTAATTCTTACTCTACTGTTAACAGATAGTTGGTCAAAACGATGAACGTATTTCTACCACATATTTGATTATCAAGCAGCGAGAGTCGTATATATCTAGTTTGATATTTTCTGAACATGTATATTAAATTTTTTGGTGGCTTTATGGTGGATTACAGATGCAGCAGATCTAGTACATTGTGTTTACTCGATTGCCTCCATATATCGGGGCCAATTTGGTTCGCTAAAATATTTTAAAGTAAAATAAGTTTATTATTATTTTATACATTTATTATGTTTATTATCTTATAATTTTTTCTATATCAAATAGGTTCAAATCCTACCGTACCTACATATGATCAATATCCTCATGAGATACAAAGAACAACCTATGAGTTTAGTCCCTATATATTTACTTAATCTACCATGGATACATCATTTATCATCCCGATAATCGTGTTTTGCGATAATTCTGGATGAAACAACATATTTTTGATGACCCACCATGTTTATATCGTAGTAGAGGCAATACAAATATAAGAACACGCAAATTGATTTCTGCTTGAAATTCCAGACATGAGACATATGGCGTGGCATAGCTGTCTAAGATGATAGTAAGTACGGAAGATGGTAAGTTATTTCAAAAGTTATACAAAATTTATTTCAAAAGTTATACGAAATCATATGCACATATTTGTTTAAATGATGTAGTATTTGGTGATATCGCATATAGATCTTTGTGGGAACATTCTGCATAATAAAAAATTATAACTTTTCTCAGAAAATAAAATAAAAATATATATTTTTAATTATTTTAGATGCCTTCATTTTCTTGGTTGGTTAGTACATCTCCTTCTATTGTATCCTAACCCCATTACAGTTACTACATCGGAGATCACTTGTCGTTAAATCCTTCGCTATGATGCGGTTGTTCTTTTATCTCCCAGCTTTATGTCATACTTCTGGTAATCCAATTTGTCATCTAATCAATGCACTTTGAAGATTGTAAGAGATTAAAATTGGTTCAAAATGCGGCTCATATACACTTTTTAATGCTTCTTTAGAAAATATAGTAGGATAACTTTCGATAATAACATTGCAAGAATTACACGCAACATGCATGTACACATGGAAGACAAGTATGATACCACTTTCCACATGGACAAAATTTATCATTTAAGCGAACAACATAAAAATATTTATATACAGTGATTGTACATTAACTTGAAGAATAAACTTCATTGCTTGTTCACTTTAAATTTATACAAGAAGATACAAAAATGTGTACTAATATAAATTCATAATCGATAAAAATTTGTTCAATAATTAGATTATGTAAACTATTAAATAAGGTATTTCGTTTAATTAAAAGAACTTGGGTTAAACCTCATTCGTATGCTTACTCATTTAGTATACCTCCAAGCGAGCATAGTGTCACGTCCCAGTACCGGAATATGGAGACGAATATGGCCAGTTATCCCGTACAAGTTACTATACATCGTACGACGATCATGGCAGTATAAGACAAGGGGGTGCATGCTACAATCAAGTCTCATATGGTCAAAAAATTCTATATCTCAATCATTCAAACAAGAAACAGTAAGCATAGAGCATATATGATTAGCAACAAAGTGTCCTAAACGCTTTCTTAAAATGTTCTGGAGTCCACCTACACAAAATAAGAAGCTGGAAGAGTAACAAAAGTACATGACAGTGATCAGCTGCAGTCTGATTTAATACAAAAATGTAAGAAAAACTAATATCCAGATGAGCCAGCTAACAGGTGCCGGTGGCAAAATGCCGATAGAAATAAATGTGCAAGATGAGCAGGAAAGAAGAAAAGTGACCCGCTATCCCCTGCGACCATATTCCTGTTACCCGCTATAAGTTGGAAGAAAGTACGATGGATCCTCAGGTACTGGCTCAAAACTTGGCCATACAAAACCAGTGGGGTTAGACCCCAAATAGCAAGTACCATAAAGGAAGCACAAACTGGAGAAAAAACCTAAGGCATACATATAATAATATATAGGTTCAGTGTCGTAACTTAGGTCCACGACATATTCTAACGCAAAGGACCAACCCTACAACCAAATAAGGACAATGGTTGAACCCTCACACTATAATAATCCACTTTCGTAGGCTACTAGCTGAATAGAAATAATCACAACCAATTTCATTTCTCCCTAAATCGGCCAATGATTGTACAGCTTGCTATTTTGTGGAGTCTGAGGTTATCTCAGAATAATGGATAATAAGTATCCTCAGATCACGTCAGTATTGAACATGAGCTAACCGAAGCAATATAATAAAATAAGCACTTGCAGGATGCCCAGTCCTCCGTAGGGCCACTGCGCTAAAAATACGGTATTTGCGGTTCCAGTATTCCTATATTGAAACAGTGGCTCGGCATAATAATAGTCAGATACTGCACTCCACTAAGGCACATGATATACAGTATTTGTAGTGGCCAGCCCACAGCGTACTTAGAATGAATCTCTGTGGGAAGGTTCATTTGTATGATCTCGGGATACCGTTTCCTCCAAATGTTACTACCACTTTTAGTTACTTAATTAGTCCTATGTTGTGTTTGAAATCTCAAGGCGTGGTCACATGAGAATTTCTCTTAAGATGTTGTACAAAGTACGGACACGCTAGATACGAATCCATGAAAGTCAAATCTGGATTCACTCGAGCATGTATGCAACATTCATACAATCAATATCCTAACCACGCTTTGGAAGTTGACTCACTTATTATGCCCATGCTGGAGAAATAATGTATATTTATAATATCACGCGTTCAGGAATTTGGAGGCATTCTCGATGCACAACCCAAGTATAATCACTTAACACGTGGTAGGATGTGTCGCCCCTCGGCGCATATTAAATCATGAATAATAATCAGGCAATAGTGGTATCATCACGGATATAATATTCGAATCCAATTACCAATTATACATCAGGTCACATGAATCAAGAAGACATTCAATCAAAACAAGCAGGGCCGCATGGGTCTCTAGGCCGCATGACAATTCTGGTCGCATGCAAAGTCAAGCCGCATGAACCACTTGGCCGCATGCTCAGGGTTAAGGTATACTCCTTGGAACAAGTGTTGAAGTGACGGTCAAATAAATAAAGTGTCAGAGATGTGACAATAAAGTGACTGATGTGACTGAGATGACAAGCCATAAAGTGTGTCAGGAAGAAAAGACAAAACTATAGAAATAAGTGCCAACGGTTCAGAGTCATGCGTCCAAAAAATAGCGGCCCGCATGTTCTCCTGGCCGCATGGGTGTCGGTGCTGCATGTGGTTCTCTGCCGTATGGAGTCCTCTAGGACTTAGCCAAATTTTTATTCATTCTGTGAGTGAAATCACAAGGTGTTCAAGGACACTGTGTAAATCAGCAATCATGCGTCCAACAAGATGGACGCATGCTGTCAGTATACGACAAGAGTTTAGGCCGCATAACCCTCTCGGACCGTATGGCACTCTCGGCCTCATATGCTCAATGGCCGTATGGGAACATCGTCTTCTCCAACAGCAGGTTCGGCCATGGCAAAAAAGTTCCTAGAACCGAAATATTGTTTTGTTCATAAAAATCTCATTTTAAGTCCAAATCAGGTGAACCAAAAGCCAAAATGCTCTAAATTGAAAGCTCTATCATGTAGCCAATTTTGGTGTTAAAAGACACAAGTTTAATAGATCAAAACAAAAAAAAACTCATGAAACTCATAAAATCTTAAGTTTGAAATATAGATCTACACTAATCCATCTATCAAAACAGAAAACTCCAAGAACTAAAAGTACTTAGAAACACATAATAAATATAATAGAACAATAATATGGAGGATTTTTTATTTCTCGTGCAAGGTATACTTGTCTATGAAATTGGGAGATAAAACTAAAGAAGGAGGAAGAAATGAAGAAGTGAGGAGAGCGAGAGAAAATGATGGATTATATATGGTAGGGTTGAGGGTTGAACCAAAGGTTCTCATGAATTGAACCAACCCACAAAATAAACCATGAACCAGGTTAAACCAAAGAATGGGTTTAGTCTCCATGCACATGCAACCATGCTAAAATAAGAAATATGTTCCAAATACGTATATCGGGAACGGAAAGTGACACATAGTATTGTTAGACTTTGGTCCGTGGTGAAAGCTCTTAAAGAAGGAAGAGATCTATTGATGAAGAAATTTTGAATGTAGTAGAAAATGGATATATGTTGTTGGGAGAGAATGAAAAAGAAAAAAATTGGTGGTGTATTTTATTGTAAACACACTTGGAATTTATATATTGATTATGAACTAGCCGAGAACTAGCCATTGAGAACCGTTGCATAACAAAATCAAAATCTAAACCATCCATTACAAACCCAACCAAACCAACTCCCACTTCGAAACCAACCGGACCCAATCCCAACAAAAAAAAACAAAACAAAAAAAATCTACTTAACCAAACTAACAAAAATCCAAACAAAATCAAAGCAACAACACAAAAAAAAAAAACCCAACTTGTTGCATTTCTGCTAGAGTGTCTAGCAGAACCTATCTTGTCTTACAATTTCTCCAAACTTCTTTAGGTACTCCCTATATCTTATAATTTTTTTTATCGCTACAACAAAATTTCTGCTTTTAAATCTCTACTCTTATAATGAGACTTCAAAACGGCTGAAAAGTGAGTCGTCTAAGCCATTTGTAAAGACTCAACAATTTATTTAAAAAAATAATATTAAGTAAAAAAATTAATTTGTTATAAATAACGTCTGAATTAAACTTTACCAAACAAGAAGAATGCCTCACAACTTAACCACATGAACTAAAAGAGATATTTGATTATAATTATATAATATTATGTAGTTAAATAATTAGTTAAAATTTATTTAATTTTTAATTACTTGAGAATATACATACAATTTAGACGGCTAGTTTTTTCAATTTTTTTTATAAAGAATAAAATATATCCATAATAAATTATAATTAAAATATATTTAAATATTTAAACTATTTTATAATAATATTAAAAAAATATTTTACGTAAAATGTAAGTACATTTACTAGTCTTAAATAAATTGCATGCTATTTCATAGAAACACACAAGTTCGATGAAGCACTGATCCTATTTTTATTTATAATGAATAAAAGGTTTTCAATGACCGAGAAATTTTTTTAATACACTAATTTAAAATTTAAGCGAATATAATATGAAAATCATATAATTTTTTTATATATATAGTCAATATGTGATGTGTAAGATTGGAACGACGTCTTTTTTAATAAAGAGAACACGTCAAGTAACCAAATGAGCTGCGGCTATTTTATTGTTAAAAACTTATTAAAAGCAAAATAAAATACAATAGGGTTGAAAACTATATATAATGAGACCGAAATTTCAATGAGAAGGGTCGCTCTTCCTTGACCTATTGTATCTCTATTTTGTATTCGTGTCCATTAAAGAAATGGAGAAGACCCAAAAAAACAAACACTTGAATTGAAGTTATTTTGTCCAATTCAAATAGTCACATTAAAGAGAGAAGAATCTTGATTAATAGCGGAGCTAGCCGTAACAAAAGTTTGATTCAAATTCAAATGCCATTAATATATAATAGAATGAGAATCTTGCTTAATTATTGTCTCATTGTGTATTAACAAATCATAACAAGAGAAGAGGAAGTTAGTGCTACCAAAATAGTAATTTTCTTTCTGACTCCCATCATTTTCCAGCCACAACAAGCAGTCGATAACAAAAGCTATGCCTTAAAAAAAATTCAGAATGAAATCCATAAACTCTAAGATTACATTTGGTTCATGAATTTAAGGGATCTTCTTTATTTTATAGCCATAAATTTGAAAACTATTTTCTGAATGCGGAAAAAAAAAATACCCAGGAGATTGTTTTTTTCTTTTATTTATTATAAAAATTTAATTCGGCATCGCAAATGTGTTATGGTTTATTTTATCCATTAATTGTGGATTTTTATAATTTTATTTTTATTTTAGAATTTAAGAATATTATTGAAATGTTGATATATTTTATTTTCTTTCATTTTCTACCCCCAACCAAATACGGAAAGCAAAATTAAATAATTTTTCTTGAATACTTTTCTTATTATACCAAACAGTGCAAACACAGGAGAAAAAAAAATCTGACTTGAATTTTAATTTTCTATTTCTATATAAATTTTTTTTAGGAAATTGATTTCACTTCCAAAAACAAAAAGTTTCGTTTGGTTCGCGAAATATTGACATTGTGAAAGGAAAGTAAAGTGATTCATTTCCTATGTTTGGGTGTTAAAATAAAAATATATGGAAAGAAAAATGATTCTCATAAGAAGGAAAAATATGGAGAGTGATCCCCACCCCCTCCCCCCCCCCCCCCCCCCATCAAACCATTTGTTAGCAATTCGGTAAACGAAAAACAATCGGGACGGCAAAAGTATGAGTATAAATTGACATAGTACATTTCATGTGAAAAAATTTGACACTAAAAATTCGACATTTTTTTTTCCAGTTTTTTTCATATAAAGTAATATATTTATATAAAATTGTAAAAAAGGGGAAAATTTTGATGAATTCGCAGGGAGGAGGAGGACTCACCAACTGAGTTGGCGGACGCAGTCCTCGAGAGGCAGCTCGCCAACTCAGTTGGCGGGCCCCTATCCTCCCCACCCTCACCACTTCGGATACCCTGACTCCTCGGAGACCACCCATCCGACTCCTCCCCTTCTCGGAGACCCCCCCCCTCAACTTTCCCTCCTCCCCTCCCTATAACTACCCTCAAGTCCTCCTCCTCCTCCTCACACCAATTCTCCTCCTCCTCCTCCTCCTCCTCCTCCTCCTCCTACTCACAGCACTTCTCCTCCGCCTCTTCCTCATAGCAATCCCTCTTCATCTTGTAATCAATATTTTTGGAGATGGCTAACCACAATAACGGTCGTATTCCTGGTGGACCGACTACCTAGCTTATTATTAAGCAACGTGAAGACCACATTTCTAGTCAGATATTTACTAGCGAGGTAATTTTTGAAATTACAAGTTTCAAAGTTTAGTAATTTATACACAAAATATAATGCATATATTTTTTATAGTTATACGACAATGATCTTGGTTTACGAACCCGGATCCATGTACATTGGCGGACCGAAAGGAATTATCGTACGTGGGAGCTAAATTCGGTCCAAAAGGCTTTGGTGGAATCCTTTGGATTCCACTATATAGATCGTGTTAGATATTTAATCCACGATCGTCATTTAGTTGTAAGTCTTGCAGAGCGTTGGTGACCCGAACGCAACACTTTCCAACTCCCATTCTACGAGATGACGATCACCCTATTTGATGTGGTAAATATACTAGGGTTACCTATTAAAGGTGACGCTATATATTTTGATCCGCACTTAAAGGAATATGATCTGATCAGGAGGTATCTCGGTGTTAGCCCTCCATCTGGTATAAAAGACGCAATTTTGTGAAGTTTACATGGCTTCGTGGCAACTTCATGGACCTACATCACACTATTGACGGGGTGGTTGATGTAGATAAAATGCGGGTATGTATTTTTATTCGTAAATTTGTTTATGACTTAATTTAGTGTCTATATAACACTTAATATATCCAGGTCATTCGTTGTACTAGAGCGTATCTGCTCTGTTTATGTAGTATAATTCTATTTTTCGATGCATCAAAAAATATGGTAAATGTGCACCTTCTACCATTCTTGGATGATTTGACAAAACCTACTCAGCATGCGTGGGAAACTGCTACTCTTGCCTTTTTATACGCCAATCTGACAGAATTTGTAAGATCCAATCGCAAGAGTATTTGTGGATGTATTTCACTGATTCAGGTATGAATGAAAGACCTAAAAAAGTTAGAATAATTTTATACGCAAATTTTGTTTGTACTAATGTCATATTTTTGTTTTATAGTTCTGGTCCTACGAGCACTTATATATTGGTAGGCCTGTTACTAGCATTCTCAGTGATGTTAGAGTATTTTCAGTTGCTATGCGCTGGCCCACAGATGTAGTGGATTATCAACACTACCAATACAGGAGTGTATCACTTTATCGTAGCCAATTTGATACACTGCAGTATAATGAGGTAATTTTTAAATATCTAATAAATATCTTTAAATTATTTCAGTTTTGATCGTAGATAAATATCACATCTATTTGATACAATATCTTTAAATAGGTTACCTGGTTACCTTACTCATGTGAAGATGATGCTCCAGAAATCAAGAGGACATCATATGCGTTTACTTTACACAGATCTCATATTATATATGATCGGTTCACCATGTACCATCCGGCAGACCGTATTCTTCGATAATTCAGAATGAGCCCAATAATTTCCGATGATCCACCGACAGTAGGTTATGAGGCAGCAAATGCTTTACAACGAATCCTTGGTCTCGTTGCTGACTGGAATAATCGGTTCAAGAATTATAGTGTGAGGGACATGTCTCCCAAACTAAGATCTGCTGAGGAATGTAAGTTATAAGTTACTCATTATTCATATTGATTTAGTATAAATAGTTTGCTAAAATTTTGTTTACATTATGCAGATATGGGTAACCTGGATTATAGGCAATGGTGGGGATGCCCTCTTATGAGCAACCGAGTATACCAATATGAGGAGCAAAGTTTCAAGAGTAGATCCGTAGATGATTCTACTCTGCGTGCTTTTGCCGATGGCATGCATGATTTGGTATGACTTCATTATACTTTCAAAAATACATATACATAGATATGATAAATATATTAATTTACAAGTTTCATATTTCAGAGTGGTGTATACCGACAACATTTACAACAACCTGATAGAAATCTTTTCCCACAAAGTCGGCATCTTATGGAGGAACTTGTGACTCGTGTTGATCATCTGGGTATTGGACGGGAACCTGAAATGCCTCTAGTACAATCACGTCTTCCACCAGACTATCCGATCGGCTTAGTACGACAGAGACACTCTCGTCGTCGTCGGAGGGATACTGCAGAGGACCCTTTTCACCATTATGTTGGAGCGGGCCCGAGTGACCAGTATGCTGTAGGGAGCCCGAGTTACCAGTATGCTGGAGCGGGCCCGAGTTACCAGTATGCTGGAGCGGGCCCGAGTTACCAGTATGCTGGAGCGGGACCGAGTTACCTGACTGCTGGAGCAGGACCGAGTTACCAGACTGCTGGAGATAAAAGCTACCAGATATTCACACAATTTTTTCGACTCCATCAGCACCGCTGCCTACCCAAACTCAACAAGACGAGGAGGAGGATGAGTAGATAATTTGTAACAATGTATGATTGCGAAATTTGTATGATTTGTAAAGGTTTTTTATTACAATATTTGGGTATTGAATAATTCTTAAGTATACTCTCATTATCAGACTCACTATTACAATATTTTTAAGTTTGTATTGAACAATTCTATTTTACTCTCTCGGTTGACTAGTACATCTTCTTCGGTTGTGTCCCATAGCACCACAATTACTGCAACGTAGATCTCTCGTCGATGAATCCCGGGGTTTGATGCGGTTCTTCTTTGGTCTTCCGGCTTTGTGTCTTACATCTGGTACCCCAATTTGTCCTCTAACCAAAGGAGCTTGGATCTTGTAGGGAACTGGAATTGGCTCCATTTTTGGTGCGTATACACTTCTCAAGGTCTCTGTCGAAAATACTGCAGAATAAAAATTATCAATACTAATATTGCAATATCTACAAACAAAATATGCATGTATACATGGTATATAAGTATGGTACCATCTAAAATATGTACAAGATCTGTCAGTTATATTAACAATATAGGTTCTACTTGTTGCACGGTCTATTATTTCAAACTTATAACTATCAATAGCTAATATTTCTAGGTGATTCTTCTCTTTGATAATAGAAACCATGTTCTTTAACATCTTCGGACAATAATCTGTGTCTATATTTTCAGCATTCTTTCTACGATTGTCATGAAGTGTAATAATCTTGGCTCTAATACCATCGAGAAGTATTGTTATTGGCTTATCTCGTAATTTTTTAATCCAGCTATTGAAACATTCAGCAAGATTAGAAGTGTTAATATCTAATCTAGGACAAGTAGCATACGCTGTTATCCAATGTTCAAATCGACGACTTTCATCGTTTACACCAATAAGCCAATCGTACAAAATTATGTTCTCGGCTTTAATTATATCAAACAGACTCTCTGCATCCGTTTCATTATATGATCTAGCAAACGAGTCTAACAAGTGTTGAAATACTGGTTCTTTGGTAACTTTTTTCATGTTTTGTTTAAAATATTGAATATAAAAAAATGAGGAGATGTAGAAAAAATAACACGAACATCATTTATTAATCCTTTTTGCTTGTCAGATATAAATAAAATTGTACTCCAATCATTAAAATAATTTTTAAAAGATATTTTAAGAGAATTTAAAAACCAAGACCAAGAATCACTATTCTCACCTTCAGCAACAGCATAAGCTATAGGATATAATTGATAGTTAGGATCGTGAGCACAAGCAATAAATAAGATACCTTGATATTTAGACGAAAGAAATGTAGCATCAGTATTAATAACTGGTAAACAGCCCCTTAAAAATCCATCAATACATGACTTAAAACAAATAAAAATTCGTTAGAAGCTATTATTTTTGGCAGTTTTAATAAAACATGTACTACCTGAATTTGTCTCCATAATTCTATAACAATACTCCTCAAGACTAGCGTATGCCTCATCATAACTACCATTAATTTCAGCTAATGCTGTCTCTCGGGCTCTCCAGGCTTTGGAATAACTAACTTGTATACGGTGCTCTATATATATATATATATATCTTTAACAATTTGTGATGGACTGTATGACTGGTTATCTCTAATAATGTTAATTATCATGGTCTTAATCCATGCAGCGGTAGCTAGTCGATGACGTCCTTTACTAAGTCTCCCTAAACAAGAATGACGATTTTCTAATGTACTAACTTTAACTATATCGCCATTTCCAATAGATTTGACATATACTCTCCAATTACAATTCGATTGATCACAACTATATATAATTCGACAAGCATTATTCATAACACTAGCTGAACAACTAAAATTATATTTAATTGCTAAATTACTTATAAAGCTTCTAAAGTGAGAACGACTAGGAAATGATTGTCCCTTAAATACTTTATCAGTGATAGCTTTTACAACATCATCATCTACCGTATAATCTACATTTTCAACTAAATTATCACTATTTCCATCGTCGTTGTCACTATCATCATCATGGTTAGATTCATCCGATGAATGACCTTCTTGGATAAATAAAATAATTTATTGAGTAGAACTAGCACCCGAACTAACATGCTGATATTCAGAAAAATATTCATTATTTCTACTATCTAATGTTGCTGCTACTTTAATAACATATATTTTTATATACCGTGATTGTGAATTAATCTTAAGAATATAATTCCATGCATCTTCACTATCTATCAAAAAATAATTAGAACAAAAAATAGACTTCAGAATAAAATTATAATGAATAGAACAACATTCAATAATATGATTACGTATATTTTCAAAACTAATATTCGGATAAGTTAAAAAAAATTATACTTTCTCCTCCTTCGTAATTTAACCTATTTACTTTACCGCCGTGCGAGCATACAATTCTTACGCTACGATCCATGACGGTTGAGAACTTTTGCTACAAGAAACTCAGATGAACTTTAGCTAGAGGCAAAACTTTGACTGAAGCTTTGCTAGAGGCAGAGAGACAGAGAGAGTGTTGGAGACTTTGCTAGAGGAAAGAGAGAAAATAGAGTGAGTGTTGGATGATTTGGTTGAGAGAGAAAATATATAGAGTGAGAGTGTTGAATGTAGTAGCCGTTGTGCAACGGCTATAATGCTTTCCAAGTGTGTGAACGGATCCTTACTCGCCAACTGAGTTGGCGGGCAGAGTGCAACGGTCACTGCCTCAACCCCCCCCTAAACCATCATTCGCCAACTGAGTTGGCGGACAGAGCCTCCAACTCAGCATCCCTCGCCAACTGAGTTGGCGGCCTGCATGTATCTCGCCAACTCAGTTGGCGGGCCCCAACAACTCGCCAACTGAGTTGGCGAGTTCTCCCGCTCCCCATAATTATCCCAAACTCCTCCCTTTTTTTACAATTTAATATAAATATATTACTTTATATAAAAAAAATTATTATTTTTATCTCTAATAAATAATAAGCAAAAAACTCATTAAACACAAATTCATAAGTCCACATTTCTATTCCATCTCACAAAATGATCATTTGATCCGAGCAACAAGACTGTTGAATTTTTTTTCCTTATTAGTTAAATAGGTTGTATGTGAGAATTTCTCTTTCAAAAGTACGTGTGTGTGTGTGTATATATATATATATATATATATATATATATATATATATATATATATATATACGTGTTTAAAACGTCATAGTATTACAATTCGTATATTAATCCGAATCTTTCAAAAATATGTAAGTATTATATACGTCTTTGAAAGGTACGAAAAAATTCGCGTATTAATACGCATTTTATTCGGGTGGTTGCTAACAGGAATCCAAACAAGGAATTACTTTTCTGTGATAAGAAATTCTTTTTTTTTTTCAATTTTTTTTTTTTCCTTTTCAAACACTGAAAATTAAAAATAAATAGAAAGTATAATTTCCAAAAAAAAAAAAAAATTGATTCCTTTCCTTTCCTCGAATCAAAGGCCAAAACGTGAGCTAAAAACTCGATGCCAAAGAGCAGCAATCCACTTTTTTGAACAAGTCAGTAGAAGATGCTTCAAGTGTGTAACACTGTCACGCGTACTCTATGTATATAAAGTGACAATAACACATACGACTCGTTTGCCCACTTCTTATCAACTCCAGCTCAGGTCGGTCGAGTCAATACCACTGAAATTAATACGGAATCGATCGTCAACCATAAATATCAACATCGGTCATGGTCTTCTAGTTAAAGTTTATTTAATAATAATAATAATAAAAAATATTGGTTTTAGTAAGCACGCATGCAATGTAAGGATCTTGCCACTGACCTCAAGACTCGGGCGTACGACCAAGACCAATAGTGAGTGATACATCACACTCTAATACGAGTTGTTTTCTTGTTGCCAAGTTGTACAAGTTTGAAATGTTTGCAATCCATCGATTGGGGGCGCGCAACATCAACCACTTCGTCATCTTCTTAGAGGTGCATACACCATCTTTATGTAAGTACGGAGTAAGAATTTTAATTTATTTTGGACTAAACTAAAATATACTTAAAAAAAAAATTAACACAAAAAAATATTTTGGGACTGGAATACTTATCCAGAGTAATGTGGTCATTACACTATTGAATTATTAATTTGAGACTTTGGTTACAAGTAATATGTGAGAACTAAGTATTCAAATTTGAAGAAAAGTAAACCACTTATACTGGAAACAAGTAGCGGTAGCAACAAATACATTATTTGAACAAAGCAATACTAGATTAATGTGGCCATTGAACTAAGTTACAAATTATTTGAACAATGCACTCGAATCACTAGAACAAAGTACTACATGATTTTTTTTTTTTTTTTTAGACCGAGCTACAGCCCGGAACGTCCCACCTTATCCTCCACCCCAGCCTTCAGGACATGTACTATACAACACGTCACACAAAAAAGAGCTTTCAAAGCCCAACCTCTCTAGAGCAAAACTTTGATACAGATGGTTGTATCAACGTTTTGATAAAGCCATTGTATGACAAGTGGACCCCACCTCAAAGTTTATAATAAGTGGGGCCCACTTGTCATACAGTGGCTGTATCAAAACTTTAATACAGCCATATGTATCAAAGTTTTACTCGTCTCTCCATCCCCTCCGCAAGCTCAGTCGTCGCAGGATCAGTCTCGTCAAAGGTCCAGTCTCTCCGCACAGTTAGTCTTGTCGAAGGTTCAATTTTGCCAAAGGCTCAATCAGCCTTGCCCAAGCTGTCCAATGCTTCCAAATGCTCACTCCATTAAATTAGGAGCGTTTGTCATGATCATTTGACCTACTTATCTCGACGGAATTCAAATGGTGGTTACCACTTAGATTAATGGTTCATTATAACCCTAACTCCCAAAGCTATGGGAGGTAGGCTAACAACTTTCACTAAACCATGTCAGCTACTTGATCATTACATCTATTAATTTCCAAAGTAACGGGAGGAAGGCCAGCAGCCTCAGTTCAATTGCGTAGGCCAGTACTGTCGTGGGCTTTCATTCTTGTCGAAGACCATTAAAGAGAGAGGACCATACACCTTTTGGAAACTCTAAATAGCCATAATTACGAGATGAACAGAGAAACAAAGAAGAGTTATAGGGAGAAGGCTAGAGATTTCTAAGAACTCAACAACTTGAGATAAAATTCCTATTTGTATCTTTGACAATTTCAATTAACAAACACTTGCTAGCTTTCCAGTTTCTCAGATTGTCAATAAAAAAATTGATTCTTGTTTTCGGATCGTCAATAGAACAAAATGGTCAAGAGCTGACCAAAATTCCACTGATCCACTTTCTTGGAATATACTCGTTGAGAAGTTTATTGTAAACTCTCTTAAGTGAGAGTATTCTTTATAAATTTTTTTATACATTTTAATACTAGTTTTTCATTGAATTCTTCTCGAAAAAATAAAATAGCGACTATATATGTTGGGGAGTTTTTTCTTCACTAACGAGAATACCGATAACAAACTTGGGTCTATTGCTGAAATATTGGTCATCGAGTTTGACCAACAAAAATTAAAAAAAAATCTCTCAGGACGTGATGACCCTATCTATAGCTCTTTGGATTATTAATAGTTTTACACCAGACTTTCATATCCTTGTCTTCTGCAAAATTGGGCAAATAATAAGCAAGTATACCTTGACATCAATCATAGTATTTTATGCTTTTTTTTATTCAATAGTTTTGTATGTTTACTCAATTTAGAGTTTGGTAGTAATGATAGATCCTATAATGTTATTAGCTTGTTACATCCTTATGTTATTAGATTCTTGATAGTATGATGGTTGGTACCCTTGACACGTACTGGGCCCATGACATAGTACACATTGCATTCATATTAGAGCGTGTTCCGTAGACGATTTACAAGTACATGGAGTGTTTGTGGTATAGACATTATGTCACGTCCCGCACCCGGTGTGAGGGTACGAGTACGTGAGTACGTCCAGCCTACGTCGCAGCATCGACGGTAGAACACTGTCTAGGTGTATAATACTAACTATCAATCTCATACAATAATATAAACAAAACCTGTCAATGATATCTCTACTCCAAAATAGAGGACAATATGATAATGATATAAAAATTAATACTCAATCATAATAAAACTAGAGGATGATAAATGGCATAATATGATAAAACAAAGAAGTCATGAATCACAACTAGATAATCCTCAATATCAACATCAATCTAAACAAGTCTAGGGATAATAATAATACATCACAGAAGTCTAATATTCTGGAAACAAATCCTCTATTGAATAAAGGTAACTAAAATAACTATTATACCGGCTAGACCTCTCGGTAATCACTTCTAAACTAAAGGGTTCAAAACTACAACATATACCTCATGCGATCCGTAATATGTTTGACACATGTCCTTCAAATAATCGTCTGAAAAATATATCCAGTCAGGATAGTCCGAGTACAACCAAATAGCAGTTCCAAGTTAATTGATAATGACTATAAACATAAATAGAAAATATAATACAAGACGAGAAAGCAATGAACATATATCATAGTATGGTAGAAAAGAGTTAGATAATCTAGAGCAATATGGCATAAACTGATCAAAATAAAATAGAATATAGAGAAAAACTACAACTATACAAAGTATTTTGAAATACTAGTTAGATATGTGATCAACTTGGATTAAACATTGTCTACTTAAATAGGGTGAACATTGTCTACCTTAAACGTTGATTGGATTAACATTGTCTACCTTAAACTTTAAATATTGTGTAGGGTTTTGATCACATATCTAGCTAGCACTTCTTCCGTTCCGACTGGTACAATGGATCCAACCATGACACACTATAATGCAAAGTACTCAATAAATATTGTCTAATGTTAAACATTGTCTAATAACCATACGAGAACACGAGAAATAATGAAAGAAGAAATAACATCTCATTACTGAAGATCCATATGTGCACTAGCCCGTGTACCATCGTGTCAGGAATCAAGTAAAATATTTCTAAATACTTGTATTATATTAATTATCAAATAATAGAAACTATCAGAGAATGTACTCGCCTGTAGTCCAGAGAAATGAATGCAAATCGGTGTCCGAACTGGTGTCACACTGACCTATATATAAAATTTTATGTCATTGGGTATATTAGAGTAATTAACATGCTTAAAAAAACTAAAATATGGTTTCCAAGTCATTTCTAGGTCGATACCTTGATTCTAGGTTCAAAATTAGCTTCTAAGTTGGTTACTAGGCTAAACTAGCTACTACAGATATATCAAATATCATATATATATATAGGCTCAATACACTAGTATCCTATAGTATCTCATAATACCTTATACTACCAACTAGTATCTAATACCTTGATACCCAACCATATATCGATTGGCTATTTACCTAGTATCTTAATTTCTTGACACATGAATCAACTTACCTATACACTAATCTCAAACTCTTGGCTACCCACTGATACTAACTTATTACCTCAATCATTCGAACACCTTGATACTTGGCTCACACTCAACTAACCCGACCTATAGTACCCATGCCAAGACACCTCAACTTGGACACCACACTATATTCACTCAGTTATACAAAAGGTATCACTCACATATAACTCTAGCTAGGTTGCATATAACCCTTACTCAAATACTTACACCCATATCCAAGATATTTCTAATATCTAATTCTAATGCTTAATACCCACTAACTTGGCACACTAATTTCTGTACATATTTCTAGCTCCTCATCTTACTGGCATAAAATCTCATCTTAATCTAAACACTCATGCATATAGGTATATTTTCCTTCACATTACTGTTACCATCAATTACCCATTCCATATTTGACCATACTCTTCATTACCTCTGATACTCTGTGTAATCTCCAACACAGACCTCCCTTTATACCCTAATACATGCCTACAATACTTGCACTTAATGCCTAGCTCCCTTACTGCCTACTCGAGTTATTGTTGTACAGCAAGCACAGTAATATGCAATGCACTTGTCTCTTACTATTTTGCAGTTGGAACTGCATAAATATACTCATTCTTATATCCTTTCTCAATCCTGCACTCAGATTTCCAAGCACATGTGTACTTGCACTATAGTTTCTAGGATGCAAAATCCCTCTCATCCAAGTTTCCAGAGCACTCAGTTATAGTTATGTAGGACCAATTTTTGATACTTGAATCACGCAAACATGTTTTACAGTCATTTCAAGGATGCACTATTTCTGTCTACTATAGAACACACTATTCACATATACTTAAGTATGGCCATATACTCAAATTTGAACATAAACATAACCCAGTTTATACACCTCACTACTCACTCACTAGATACACAGGCTTGAGCACACACCTCAATCCCTTCTACCAATTCATGGATTAATCATTCACTAAAGTATGATACATACATGACCATGACACTCCCTTCACTTAAAAAAACTCACACAACTAGACACTAATACACACAACAACTTCTCCCCACATACACATGCACACATGGGCACACAATACCCCCAATCTAGCACCAGACCTCACTTACACACACTCTGTAATAAGGACCCAACACTCTTCTCTCTAGCTCTCATACCACAAGCACACCAATACACTATCATATATATATATATATATATATATATATATATATATATATATATATATATATATATATATATATATATATATATATACACACACAAAGCTCTCAATACACTAGCACTAGACCAAGTACCAAACACTTGGTGGGCACACTCAAGATACCGAGTATATACCCATGATATGCTTGTGATACACACTCACAACACCACGATACACTCCCAAAATCCCTGAACAGAACTAATATATTATATTTAATATATATAACATATATTATAGCTATATAACATCAATGAATATAATTTGGCATGTTAGAGCTCTCTACACAAGCAAATACCCCTCATACGATACCGTAGTATATTGATACCAACTTCTTGTATCCAATTGTAAACATGTATGCCCTCTCAAATCATGAATCATAACCTAAACTTACTAGAGAATTATTCCTTCGAACACCTAATGTTATGCCCCAATTCCGTGGAATCGATAGTCGTCCCCCAGGCGTGACGTCGTGCGTGCCTAGATTGAGCAATGCACAAGGCCTAGATATTTTTTTATAACGAGCACATATTCAGAGTATGCAAATAAATTAAAACACAAGTTGAAGCATAGAAAAGTTTTGACCTAGTTTTGACCTTTGACCTAGTTTTGACAAATACCCCTCATATAACCACCAAAGTCAACCTTTGACCTAGTTTTGACCTAGAGTTGACTTTTTGGACTTCGAGTTGACTTTTTGACCTAGATTGGACCGGTTTGACCCGTTTGACCTAGAAAAGGCCTAGAAGCTTGTTTTTAGTTTATTTAAATATGTTTATCTCTCTAGAGCACAAAGTAACCTTGGATTTCCATATTAGGTCTTCGTGACGCCAGTTTGGACCTCGATCCTCGCCAGTTGCTCAGGACGTCAGGCGAGTACATTCTCTGATAGTTTTTATTATCTGATAATTATTATGATTCAGATTCTAGTATAGTATTATCTGATTTTCTGGTATGACACTGGCTAGTATTTCTGGATTTATTTACTTGCGACACGTATATTTCATGTCTGGCCTCTATTTCTAGAATTACCTACTGGCATCACATTAGGACTCACTACAGACATCACTCATGTTTCTGGCTGGACTCATATTTATTTTACGTATCGGGTCTTGGATTCACTTGTACTAGTTAGGGCGGGAAATAATCGAGTAGACATGTAAACATTTCCAAATCTGGAATTACTCCCTCTGGTCTAATTTGGAATGATAGCAGCCGCACATCCAGTGTGCGGTGAGTCGTACTTACCCCTAGCCGTTTACATGTTAAAACATGTATTTTAGAGACACTAATTTATTCTTTCTAGTCTGGACTCACTTACACTTCTTGACTGGTCTCACTTATATTTTATGGACTGGACTCATTATATTTACTCTTGCTGGACTCACTTCACGTTATTGTGCACACACTTGCTCTTAGTTTAGATTTCTTGTATCCTGCAGTCATTATTATCTTACTTCTAATTTTCATGCATCTTTACCTTTATCCACCAGTTGACAGATATGTATATATATATTTTCTTATTCATACTTCATTTCCTTCACCTTGTGCTACTAGCTACAACTGCTTTATAGTTTTTATCATTTAACTGGAACTGCTATTAGAGGTGTTCTTGCTCCAAATCTGACTGGATATATTTTTCAGAGGATCCGAAAGATTGGTGTCCGACGTTTTATGGACCTCAGCCTGTCGATGGTGCAGACAGGGACTCCCTAGTTCATGAGTGATTTTTGGGTTGGTAGCTGGGATCACTAGGACCTTAGTTGTATTTATTAGCTTTGGCACCGAATTTGTCCCCGACTTTTGGTTTGAGACTTTGTATTATATTTGATTTAGGATATTGTTGTTAGTATTATTATTGTTGCTGTATTTAGTAGTAGTTGTTATTTAGACTTTGTAGTTGTTAGACTTCCTTGTTATCTTATCGTGCTTAGATCGTGATTGAGTATTTGTATTATCTTTATCATATTGTTCCTCTATTTAAAGTTGAGATCTTTGCAGGTACTTATATTATTGTGTGAGATTGTTAGCTAGATAGTAGACCTAGACAGCGTTCTACCGCCGATGCTGTGGCGTAGGCTGGACGTACCCATGACTCATGTCCGATTTTTCGGGTGCGGGTCGTGACAGGACTGGATCGGGAAACAACTTCTGCTCTTCGCAGAAACTCCTTAGTGCGGGGAACCTGTTTCAACGAGGGTCAGTACATCGAAATATACTGGTGAAGGCGAGTTAACCCAACTATACCAATTAATACGTTGTTTATATGAAACATGCAACTTATTTGTGGTTTTTCTATCTTGCCTTAGTTTATTTTACAAGCAAACAACGATATAGAATTTACTGAAATAAACTTGCCACCGTTTGGTGATATTTACCTGCCCGTCTGAACCACCTGCACAATACTTACCATATCCTTCCCTGCCACGAAGACACAAGTTAGCTTGCATAGATTTAAATATACGAGGTGATCACTGGCATGATGCCATAATAGACGATATAGTATTTGGGACAAAGATAATGGAGGCACATGTATCACTACATGCCATCCCGTCCAGTACGTGAGACTATCGTGAAGTTCCGTCAGGAATAAAATAGTGCCAGTGCCCCAGCCACCATCCGTAGGAACCATTGACCTTGTGCACAAGTTGTCCATGATCAACGACGTCTATATCAATTTATTCATTAATACAGTTTGAGGCAATAAGGTTTTGAGACAAGTAGAATGATATAATTTATTTTGCATAATCTTCCGAAATAATTTATTGCACAACAAGGTGTATTCCATACGTAGCACAATTTATAGGAGAAGTATATATTCTAAGATAAAATTGAAGCATGAAAGGAGCATTCTTTAAAGAACTAGCATGCAATAAGGTAACCGTTCACAAATTTATTGACAAGCATAAGTAGTCCAAGTCTATTCCTTTTTATCTTGATATCTTTTAGTTATTTTAGTATCGTTTGATCAGGGTTAGCAAGAATACAAGATTTTTAGATCTGAAGACTTGAAAGAAGGGTCGACCAAATAGAATATAAGCCACTCACAAGTTGGTTGGAGAAGGAAAGGAAATAGGTGCTTTAGGACTCCGTTCGCACGTTGCCTACTGCACGATCACCTGTATTGCCATAAACAGCTGATCAATACCTCTTTCACTCTTTCCAATATCAAAATTAAAGGGCAGTTCAATGAACGAAAACAATAAAATCCATCGAAACCATTCAAGAAAACACAAGCAAACCCGAAACCAACTCAAGCACGAAAGCAACAAAAGCGACAGCTTAAACTAGGCAAGAAAACTCGCAGCGGAGAGGTCCCTCTTGACTCTGCCGCTAAGTCGATCCTTGGGGCACGGTCCACTGAATATGGGAATCAATTTCGAAGAAGCAAATCTATAATGAGGATAATTTTTTGATTTAATCTATCCCGATCAAACGATACCGACTTGTATTTCTTAGCCGCGCTCACTGAATAGGGGGAACGGGACACCACATCCTAACCAACTAATTAGAAGTTTTGTCCACGAAACTTAGGAATAAAACTACCACGATGAAACAAGGAAGGGAACCTTTCTCTCATCTCAGATTCAACTTCACAAGTAGATTCCTCGACCTAATAATTTCTCTAAAGCACGCGTACGAGAGGAACCGAGCGACTTCGAAGCAGATTCTTCTTGTAATCCAAGATTTGCACAGGTTGTTCAACATAAGTCAAGTCTGCCCTTAAGTCTAGTTGATAAAGATCCACCATATGAATTGGGTCATACATGTACTTCCTAAGCTATAAAATATGGAAGACATCGTGTACTTCAGATATTGACGGTAGTAGGGCTATCTGATATACGACCGAGGTGACTCTCTTTAGTATCTCAAACGGTCCGACAAATCTTGGACTTAGCTTTTCCTATGCTCCAAATCTGGTGACTCCTCTCATGGGCGAGACTTTGAGAAATATCCGGTCACCTACTAAGAACTCAAGAGGTCATCGATGTATGTATGAGTAACTCTTCTGGTGACTCTGAGCCACTTTTAGCCGTTCCCAAATCAAATGAATCTTCTGGACGGTTTGCTCCACGAGTTCCGGGCCAAGAATTTGCCGTTCTCTAACTTTGTCCCAATAGATCGGGGATCTGCACTTTTGCACATACAATATCTTATACGGCGTCATCTGAATGCTGGATTGATAGCTATTGTTGTATGCAAATTCGGCTAATGGTAGATGCATGTCCCAACTCGTCTTTAAGTCCAAGGCGCAGAGTCATATCATATCTTCGAGAATTTGGTTGACATGTTCTGTTTGACCGTCTGTTTGTGGATAGTAGGCAGAGCCGAACTTTAACTTCGTCCCCATTGTTGACTGCAGCCTTTCCCAGAAGTGCGATACAAATCGACCATCTCGATTAGAGACAATCGAACTTCAACTTCATCCCCGTTACTATACGTCGCTAATAACATCGCTAAACATGTCGCTAAAAACGTCGCTGTACGTCGCAAATTACTGACTGACAGTATTGCCAGGTCATTAGATACGTTATTGTACGTCGCTATATAAGTTACTAATTAGCGACGTTTATCGACGTTAGTCAACGTCGCTAATTAGTGACGCTGTGTCGCTAAATTTCACTAATTTAGCGACACATTTAAGTCGCTAAAAAATGTCGGCATAGCGACGTTAAGTGATGTTTTTTCTTTCAGCGACGTGCTTTATTCCGACTTCTTCAAAATGTCGCTAATTACGTCGCTAAAAGTGATTAGCGACATTTTTTAACGTCACTAATTTGACTTTTTCTGGTAGTGATCTACCTCCTACGGTCCGTAATATGTTGGACACAAGTCCTCCAAATAATCGTCTAAAAAATATATCCAGTTAGAATGGAGCGAATATAACCCAATAACAGTTCCAATTAATTGATAATGACTATAAACAGAAATAGAGAATATACTACAAGACGAGAAAGCAATGAATAAATATTATAGTATGGTAGAAAAGAGACAGATAATCTAGAGGAATATGGCATAAATTGATTATAATAAAATAAAATATGGAGAAAAACTGCAACTGTACTAAGTTTTTTCAAATACTAGTTAGTTATGTGATCGGCTTGGGTTAAACATTGTCTACTTAAAAAGGATAAATATTTTTTTATCTTAAACGTTGATTGGATAAACATTGTCTACCTTAAATATTAAACATTGTCTAAGGTTTTGATAACATATCTAGCTAGCAATTTCCCCATACCGACTGGTACAATAGATCCAACCTTGATACATTACAATGCAAAGTACTCAATGAACATTGTCTAATAACCATACAAGAACAAGAGAAACAATAAAACAAGAAATAATATCTCATGACTGAAGATCCATATGTGCACTAGCCCGTGTACCATCGTGTCAGGAATCAAGTAAAATATTTCTAAATACTTGTATTATAGTAATTATCAAATAATAGAAACTATCAGAGAATGTACTCGCATGTGGTCCAGAGCAATGAATGCAAACCGGTGTGCGAAATAGGGTCACACTGACCTATATATATAAAATTTTATGTCATTTGGTGTATTAAGTAATAAACATGCTTAAATAAACTAAAATATGATTTCTAGGTCGATACCTTGATTCTAGGTTCAAAATTAGCTTTTAAGTTGGTTGCTAGGCTAAATTAGCTAGTACAGATATACCAAATATTAAATATACATATATATAAGCTAAATATACTAGTATCCTATAGTATCTCATAATACCTTACACTACCAACTAGTATCTAATACCTTTATACCTAACCATATATCGATTGGCTATTTACCTAGTATCTTAAGATCTTGACACATGGATATACTTACCTATGCACTAACCTCAAACTTATGGCTACCCACTGATACTAACTTATTACCTCAATCATTCTAACACCTTGATACTTGCCTCACACTTAACTAACCTTACCTATAGTTCCCATGCCCAAGACACCTCAACTTGGACTCTACACTATATTCACTCAGTTATACTCTTAAGGTATCACTCACATATAACTCTAGGTTGCATATAACCCTTACTCAAATACCCAAATACTTATACCCATATCCTAGATATTTCCAATATCTAATTCTAATGCTTGACACCCACTAACTTGGCACACTAATTTTTGTACATATTTCTAGCTCCTCATCTTACTGGCATAAAAGCTCATCTTAATCTAAACACTCATATACGTAGGTATATTTCCCTTCATATCACTTCTACCATCAATTGCATATTCCATATTTGACCATACTCTTTATTACCTCTGATACTTTATGTAATCTCCAACACCGACCTCCTTTTACACCCGGATATATGCATAAAACACTTGCACTGCTGGCCTAGCTCCCTTACTGCCTACCCGACCTGCTGTTGTACAACAAGCACAGTACAATGCACTGCACTTTTCTCTCACTATTTTGCAGTTGGAACTGCATAAATATACTAATTCTTGCATCCTTTCTCAACCCTGCACTTAGATTTCCAGGCACAAGTCCACTTGCACTTTAGTTTCTAGGATGCACACTTCCTCTCATCCAAGTTTCCAGTGCACTCAGTTACAATTATGTAGGACCAGTTTTTGATACTTGAATCATACAAACATGTTTTACAGTCATTTCAAGGGTGTAATATTTTTGTCTACTATAGAACACACTTTTCACATATACTTAAGTATGGCCATACACTCAAATCTGAACATAAACATAACCCAGTTTATACACCTCACTGCTCACTCTCTAGATGCACAGGCATGAGCACAGACCTTAATCACTTCTATCATTTCATGGATTAATCAGTCACCAAAGTATGATACACACATGACCATGACACTCCCTTCAATTAAATAAACTCACACAACTAGACACTAATACACACAACAACTTTTTTCCACACACATGCACACATGGGCACATAGCTCCCCCAATCTAGCAACAGACCTCACTTACACACATTCTGTAATGAGGACCCAACACTCTCCTCTCTATCTCTCACACCACAAGCACACTAATATACTATCATATATACTATATATATACACACAAAGCTCTCAATATACTAGCACTAGACCAAGTACCAAACACTTGGTGGGCACACTCAAGATACTCACTATATATACATGATATGCTTGTGATACGCACTCACAACACCACGATACACTCCCAAAATCCTATGAACACATCTAATATATTATATTTAATATAAATAACATATATTATAGCTATATAACATCAATGAATATAATTTGGCATGTTAGAGCCCTCTACATAAGCAAATACCCTCCTACGACATCGTAGTATCGCGATACCCACTCCTCGTATCCAATTATGGAAAAGTCCTCTCAAATCATGAATCACCACCTAAAATCACTATAGAAACATTCATTCGAACACCTAATGGTCCAAACTCAGATTTTTTCCAATTTGGCCACAAAAGTTAATATAACTATCACAATATAGCACATATGAACCTAGTTCTTCCTCCTATGGGTAGTCCTTAGTCAAAGAAAAGTTTTTATAGGTCTAATGCATCATATTAACCATAAAATTGATAAAATTTTTTTTACCTATTGGAAGATGAATTCTCAATATTACACACCAAGAGGACACAATTCCAAGGAATTGATACCTCCCTCAAGCTAGCTTCCTTCCAATGCTTCCTCCTTGCTATTCCA
Source organism: Iris macrosiphon (assembly GCA_036927795.1). Classification (NCBI taxonomy): domain Eukaryota; kingdom Viridiplantae; phylum Streptophyta; class Magnoliopsida; order Asparagales; family Iridaceae; genus Iris; species Iris macrosiphon. The sequence goes on along the minus strand of JAYESA010000014.1, from coordinate 126,693,589 downwards.
AGCGTCTAGCCTCATTGTGATTAAAATTTGAGGCAGAATGGTAATTGATTTGGGGATGAATGGAGTTGGGATTTTTTCTCAAATTAGAGGAATATTTATGGATGCGTAAAAGTGAAAGAGAGAGGCTATTAATGAATAAGGAGGGGAGTTTATATTGGGATAGGGCCGGCCACCTCTAGTGCCCTAATGGAAATGAAAAATAGAGTTGGGGAATGGTAATTGATTTGGGGATGAATGGAGTTGGGACTTTTTCTTAAATTAGAGGAATATTTATGGATGCGTAAAAGTGAAAGAGAGAGGCTATTAATGAACAAGGAGGGGAGTTTATATTGGGATAGGGCCGGCCACCTCTAGTGCCCTAATAGAAATAAAAAAAGCCCAAATAGCCTCTCCTAATTAGTCATGAAGGTTTAGTATTAAAAGGGGTTTAATTAAGGAAGGTCCCAATAACTAAAGGAAAGGTTTACTAATCATTCTCTCTAATTTAAATGGGTCAATCATGGCTAGCTAATTGGTTGCACTAATGAGTCATGACAAGTCTAGTTGGGTTCATTTAGGTTATCTAACAACTAGTCTAACTAATGACTAACAACTAAACATTCAACTATATTAAATATAGATATAAAGCAACAATACCAAATATTATGGAATAAAATATAACTAATATGAAATATAATTATTAACAATAATACTAAATAGGAAAAGATAAGAATACCCCTCTCCAAGAAAGTGGTAGTTACACATTAGATATAGTTTACGTTATTGATTGGCCTGGTACTCGACTTGTGTTTTACGGTTGGTTATATGAATATAGATTTTTGATTGACGAGAGTACTTTAATCGACTAGACTTGTATAGAACATTGGGTAGAGAGAACATGAATAGACATTTGACTCCCACTCCTCTCGACCATAGACTCACTACTAGGGATTAGTGGAGAATTAATATCTATCATAGACTTGCTACTGAGGAACGATAGATCGGCTGTAGACTATATACTCACTACTAAGGCATGGTATTATAGATATTAGGCTAGCTACTGAGAAACTTTATTTATTCGACTTTACCAGGTAGCCATGTGTCCGTATATGGTTCTCGATCGACTATATTTACATGTAGATGGTTAGTAATAGTCTACAACTATTCTTGTATTTCTTTCTGTATGTTATACATAGTGGCTTGAATATTATGTATCTTGTTATATTTTTTAATGACCTAATTTACTTCTTTGTTAGCTGAACAGATTCTTCATAGATTATTCCAGTGGATCGTTGGTTATTATATCTTCATGTTCATGTATAATTCGTGTTATGTTTACACCCCAGTCCTAAAATACCGAGGGACTTGCTACATGGCAATGGCCCGCAGCACAAGTCAAATGGACAAACCCAATTTAATTGCCCGTTAGAGTGCACTTAAGATGTAATAAATATAAATGCAGTCTACAACATCTAACACAAATAATTCTAATCTCATCCACCGAAAGAAACATAATTCAATATGATAGACAAGTCAAGATATTAGATAAAAGAAATAGTCCATCATCAAGTCAACATAGGTAGAGTCTCGGGAATAACCCGATAAAATAAGAAAAGAGAATAATGTCAATACATATGATCATAAGTCCAGATATAAAATAATAATGAGCAAAATAACTGAGTATGTAACAAAATACTCAGGAGAAATTCTCTGATACAACCTCATCCTCTGGTGCTAGTACTGCTCCAGCGTCCGCTCCTGTCCCATATATCTCGGGGTAAACCTCTTCTGCTGTACCTGGGGATATCATCCGGATCCAGGTACCCAGGGGACATAGCAAGGTACAATAAACAGTCAAGCTAAATAAAATACAGTATATAAAATAGATCCTCAGGGCAAGCAATGTAACTAGCTATATGAAATGCAAAAGAGAGCATAACTAGTACTCAGGCTGAGACCATTACAAGCTCTGTGTCGGGGAGCCCGTAGCAGCAAGTGATATCACGTAATAGGCCAAGCTCTGATATAGAGAGTAAAGCACCTCAATAATAAAGTATATATATATAATTAACCTGTAGCATGTGTGTCTCTCCCCACCCAATGTAATCTCACGTCTCATGTTCACAATATCTCATGTCCATAACACTCAAGATCATGACCTCTAGCTAGTACAACGAGTCATAATGATATCTCTATATATGCAAGTCTCATGTCACGAATCCTGTAAGCCTATACAGAATTACCATAAATAACTCAGAAAAGATTCTTTCACATAAAATAGTGTCAAGTGTCCTATGGTATGACGTACTTGGTAAAATAAGCACGTAAAAATATAGGATCGTGGTAATAACTCTCTAAGTGACGTTACACGACTTCGCGTACGGCATCAAAACTTGAATCTTGTTTGGACGCTAAACAATATCTCACGGTTCTAGATTGAACAGGTACATACTGGAAGTATATAGAAAGAACACAAGCAGATAATATATCAGGATCTCTACAGATTTGGTAAGGTACACTTGCCTGGGTTACGAGCTCTGTCAATTGCTCATGTAACAGTGGAATCTTCAGGTATGCCTCCGGGTGCTAAAAAAAAACATTACACTCAGAATACATAAAATAGCTAGGATTGACGACCCATAAGTCTAATTTGGACACGGGGCAGAATTGATAGTTTCGGGTCAAAGCCGGGTCTAAATGTGGCCCACTTTGTACCAAAAAATATACCAAAGATAAAGTTATCCAAATTTATCAAACTTAGTGTCTACGAGTCCAGAACGATGATATAAAACTAACGGAACATCCATAACTAGAATTTGATGAGCCAGTTACGAAATTGTCGGTTAAGTGGAACCGTGGAGCCTGCAAAACGGTATTTCGTCAACGTTCTCAGAATCAAACCAAACTTGGGTCACAGGACCAGCGTAACACTGCGAATCCGTTGGTACAAGTTTTATTGCGTAACGACAAGCACACACAAAATTATGATGAGTATCAGAATAGGCCGATACGGGATTTTTGACGGATACGTGTTGATTCCGGTGTGCACGCACATCCAAATCAACTTTCATAAAATTTTACACGTCCGCGTTGATGATATACGCCTTTCGGTGTAATTCACATACGTTGAAGTCGCCTTGTTTAGCGGGACGTAACCTATTTCGGGAAAATTTGGGTTTAGAAAACCAAGTTTTTGATAGATTTCAACAACAAATAAAATACAGCATACAACGAATTAAAATAAAGTAATTAAAGAGATTAAAACTCGGTTATGTTGTCTAAATTACTGTTCAAGTAGAATTTAAAAATATTAACTTGGATGGAAGAAAATCAGACATGAACATGGATGGTTGGAATAGTTTCTGATCAACAAACTGGGTTGTTTTTTTCCTGTTTGCGTCGCTAATTACGACCGACATAGGACATAATACACATAACTAATTATACAGGGTTCAAGGGGGTCATGTGGTCTATGCATAGGATTCGACGGGTTAATTTTAGTTCACTATGCATGGATATAGAGGGGCGAGAAGATGGGTACCTCGTGATCGCTGTTGCTCAAGATTTGGGAGGGCTATGCGGCGGCGACTTGCGGTGTGCGGCAGCGACTGTCCAGCGTCGTCGACGGCCGGGGATGGTCGGGGTGGTAGAGGAGATGATGGTGGTAGTGGTCGGCTAGGCTAGGGTTTAAATAGGGTGGCGGAAAGGAAGTTACTGGAAGAGGAAGAGTGTCACGCCCCAGTCCCATAATATCGAGGGACCAGATACGTGGCAATGGCCAGCAGCACGCACCGATGGACAAACCCAATTTAATGGATCCATCAGGGCATACTTAAGCTGTAAAATCAAGTCTACGACAACATGGCACGACTAATCTCATCCACACAAGATATAAAATATGATCCACAGAATAAATAAGGAATGTAAATCATCAGCTAGTCTCAACAAAGTACTTCGGGAAACAACCCGATAAATATCTAGTACAATGGTTCAACAGACCAGAATATAAAAGACTAAAATAAATAAATAAATACTGAGCATGAATATGGATGCTCAGGAAAAATCTTCGGCTAACACCTCGTCCTCGGATGGCGGTACAGCTCCTGGATCAGCTCCTGCTGCAGTCCCGTATACCTCGGGATAGATCTCGTCCTCCAATCCTGGGGACATAATCCAGGTCCTCAGGGGACATAGCAAGGTACAAGAAAGCTCAAGCCAAAATAAATGCAGTATAGAAAATAAATAGAATAAATAGGGCAAGTATGTAAACATCTGTATGAAATGCAAGAGAGAATATCAATAGTGCACAGGCTGAAACAACTACAAGCTCTGTGTAGGGGAGCCGGTAGCAGTGATATCATGAGGTGGTCTAGCTCAGCGGGAGACTGAGTAGCCGGCATAACATAGTCAACCTGTAGCCTGTGGGTCTCTCCAGCAACAGATGGAACAATAAGGGAATACTAAATAACCAGCTAAGTGATATGCAAGATGAGAGCAGCACTAGAATTCAGGCTGAAGCCACTACAAGCTCTGTGTCGGGGAGCCGGTAGTAGCAGTAATAATGAGTAATGGGCCAAGCTCGGGCTTCAGAGTCTTGTGCCTCACAATAATAGGGGTATATATATATGATCATCCTGTAGTTTGTGTGTCTCTTCCCACCCATTGTAACCACGCATATCATGACCATAACGTCTCATATCCATGTCAGCGGGATCATAACTAATGCACAGTCATAATGTATCTAAGAGTATAGTATCTCTGTCAAGTCCTGTATCCTATACAGAATCACCATGAATATCTCGAGAAGATCCTGTCTCATGAACAGTGTCAAGTGTCCTGGGTCAAAGTGTACTTGGTAAGACAAGAACGAGAAGATAAAGTGTCACGAATATCCATCTCTAGATGACAATACACAACACCGCGTACGGTGTCGGCACCCGGCTGATAATCGGACGCTAAGTACGTCACACGGTCCTAGGTTAAGCATGCACAACAATAGAATGAAGCAAGGAAAATATATAACAATACTGCAGAGTTTGGCAAGGTACACTTGCCTGATGTCCGAATACCAACAGTCGTCCCTGTATCAGTGGATCCTGTGGGTACTACTCTAAAAGCTGTAATAAATATCACCAACAGTCTCAGAAGATATCAAATAGCTAGAAACGCCTGTCCTTACGTCCAATTTGGACACAGAGGCAAAAAGGTCATTTCCGGGCCAAAACGGGGTCCACATGTGGGCCACTTTGCCCCGAAAAGTGTGTCAGGGTCAAAGGTCTCCAAATTCTTAAAACTCAGTGTCTACAAGTCAGGAACGATAATACAAACCCAACGGAACTTCCAGAATTGGATTTCGATGAGCCGATCACAAAATCGCCCGTCAAGTGGAGCCTGTGGGGCCCACGATACGCGATTTTGTCAACGTTCTCAGAATCGAACCAAACTTGGGTCACAGGACCAGCGTATTGCTACTAGTCCGATGGCGCAAGTTTTGTCTCGATCCGACGTATGTACACAAAGTTACAGCATGTTCCAGAAAAGTCGGATACGGGGTGTTGTCCACGGATACGCACTGACTCCGGTGTGCTCGCACATCCGAATCGGCTTCTGCGAATTCCCACACATTCGTATCAACGACGCACACATTTTGGTAAAGACCGCGTACGACCAAGTCGTCCCGTTTGGCGGGGCGCACTCAGTTCCGGGGTGAAACAGGGCGTTGTTTTTCCTGTTTTTGGATCGCGGTGTGCGATCACAACAGGACGCGATGCACCGAGCGGGTTGCACTGGCACCGAGAGGGTTTTACAGCCTACGCGTAGCAACTGACAGAAACTAAAACGGAGTTGCGAGTTGAGAGAAATCGGTACCTGAACAGGGCTCCGTGAACGCTGAATTTTACGTGTCCGAGGGTCAACTTCGTGTCCGAAATGAGTTGCTGTGTCCGGTCACGGGGCACAGATGCGTCCTGGGCTGGCCGTGTCCGGGGCTCGGTCAGAGGGCGGCGCTCGGGTGGCTGTCCTGTGGAGTCGCTGTGGTTGATGGAAGTCAGCGTCGGGCGGCCTGGCGGCGGGTCGAGGATTGAGGGAAGTCGGGGTCGTGCTGGACTCGGCGGCGGATCGAGGGTTGAGGGAAGTCGGGGACGAGTGGCGGCGCTCGCACGGAGGGGGAAAGGGTCATCGTGGGCAGCTTGGCGGCAGCGGCGTGGTAGAGGGCCGAGGTGAGGTCGCTGGCGATGGGGAGCGGCGGAGATCAGGGTACGGCGGCGGATAGATGGAGAAGAGAGCAGCACGGATGTCGAGGCAGCCCTTTATAAGCTGCTACAGGAACTCCGGCGGCTGCTAGGGTTTCCATCGGGTTTTCGGGTCCGGGTCGGGTTTGGCTCGGATCCGACCTGAGCCGACCCACTATGCTGGGTTCGGTTCAGGTTTTGGGTTTGGGTTCGGTTTTAACACCCAAGAAGTTTTAAGGCTTTAAACTCGTCTCCGGAGTCCAATAAATTCACCGAAAAATACCACATATCCAGTTTTCCATTTTACATAATAAATTATTATTTTCATAATATTTTAACACCAATAAACTGTATTTAAAAATCCTTAACTCATAATTACCTTGCTTTTTCGTCCAGAAAAATACCAAAAATTCTGAAAAAAATTATATTAAAATTTATTCTGAAAAATCCGGGTGTTTACAATCTTCCCTCTTTAAAAGAATTGCGTCCTCGCAATCGAAGAATAAGCTACTAAAGAAAGAGTTATGGAAATATAAGATTGCTTAGTTTACAACTGCCTCCTCAAACAAGTGGGGGTAACGCTGGCGCATACTATCTTCTCGTTCCCAAGTCGATTCGCCAGGAGAATGATGTTTCCAAGCTATACGAACCAGTCTGATCGTCTATCCCCGCAATGTCTTCTCACTGACGTCGAGAATGCCAACTGGTTGTTCTTCACATCTCAAGCTTGGGCCCACTGCGATCTCTGAATGATCGACTACGTGACTTGGGTCGGTCACGTACCTTCGCAGCTGTGAGACGTGGAATACGTCATGCACTCCCTCTAAGGATGGAGGTAATGCAAGACGATAAGCCACCTCACCAATGCGCTCTAGAATATCAAATTGCCCAATATACCTTGGGCTCAACTTGCCTCTGCTCCCAAATCGAATAGTACCTCGAGTGGACGAAATCCTCAAGAACACATGCTCTCCTTCTTTGAACTCTAGGGGACGTCTGTGTGTATCTGCCCAATGCTTCTGTCTGTCTTGAGCTGCTCGAAGATGATTCTGGATCTGTTTCACCTTCTCCACTGTCTGCGTTACCAATTCTGGACCCAGTATTTGTCGTTCACCAACGTCACTCCAACATATAGGCGATCTGCACTTCCTTCTGTATAATGCCTCGAATGGTGCCATCTGAATACTGGCCTGATAACTGTTATTGTAGGAGAACTCCACTAAGTGCAAATGATCTTTCCAAGATCCTCCAAAGTCTAACATACATGATTATAACATGTCCTCCAAGATCTGAATGGTGCGCTCCGATTGGCCATCTGTCTGCGGGTGGTAAGCCGTGCTGAATTTGAGTCTGGTGCCCAGACTCTCTTGCATGCTTCTCCAGAAATGAGATGTAAATCTTGAATCTCGATCCGATACAATACTAACCGACACTCCATATAATTTGACGATGTGTCGCATATACATGTCGGCTAGTACCTCTGTGGACTGTCCAACTCTAAATGGCAAGAAGTGTGCCGATTTAGTGTGTCTATCCACGATAACCCATACTGCATCTCTTCCGCTAGGGCTCCTTGGAAATCCTGTGACAAAATCCATCGTGATATGTTCCCACTTCCATTATGGTATAGGAAGCGGCTGTAACATACCTGCAGTCCTCTGATGCTCGGCCTTTACTTGCTGGCAGACTAAGCATTTGGCCACAAATCTCGCAATCTCCCTTTTCATTCCATGCCACCAGTAATACTGTCTCAAGTCTCGGTACATCTTGGTTCCTCCTGGGTGAACAGAGTACATGGAGCTATGTACTTCAGTCATTAACTCCTGCCTCAATTCTCCATTTGGAATATATAGGCGATTTCCAAACCTCAATGTCCCATCTTCGTGTATGCGAAGTCCTGTCTGCATGCCTGCTTCCGTCCTCTCCTTCAGTCTTCGAAATCTAGCATCGGTAGGCAATGTCTCTTTGATTCTTTCCACAAGTGATGACTTGATTTCAAGATTAGCCAGCAAGCCCTTCTGTCCTGGTAAAACAACCTCTATCTGAAGCTCCTGTAGATCTTTCAATAACTCGGACTGCATCGTCAAGAAATAAGCCGTAGGCTTCCTGCTCAGTGCGTCTGCTACAACATTCGCCTTTCCCGGATGATACTGCAGATCTATGTCAAAATCTACCATCAATTCAAGCCAACGCCTCTGCCTCATGTTAAGCTCCTTCTGAGTATATACATACTTCAGACTCTTATGATCTGTAAAGATGTCTACCTTCTCCCCACAAAGGTAGTGCCTCCAAATCTTCAATACAAATATAACTGCTGCTAACTCCAGATCGTGTGTTGGATAGTTCTTCTTGTGGACCTTCAACTGTCTCGGCGCATAAGCAATGACTTTGCCATGTTGCATAAAAACACATCCTAATCCACTACTTGATGCATCACTGTAAACAACAAAACCTCCTGACCCTGAAGGAAGAGTCAAGACCGGTGCTGTTGTTAATCTTTTCTTCAATTCTTCGAAGGCCTTCTGGCAGTCTTCTGTCCATATAAACTCCTGGTCTTTACGTGTCAGCTTCGTCATCGGTTCTGTAATCCTCGAGAAATTTTCTACAAACCTTCGGTAATATCCCGCGAGTCTGTGAAAACTTCTCACCTCTGCAACTGATGTGGGTGTGGGCCAAGTCTCTATTGCCGTAACTTTTTCTGGATCCACTGAAAGTCCTTCTCCTGAGATGATATGTCCCAAGAAAGGTACTTTGTCCATACAGAACTCACACTTACTGAGTTTGGCGTATAACTTTTCCTGTCTCAAGGTCTCTAACACGATTCTGAGATGCTCCTCGTGCTCTTCATGACTCTTGGAATATATGAGAATGTCATCAATGAACACCACCACGAATTTATCCAAGAACTGATGGAAGACTCTGTTCATCAAACTCATAAACACTGCTGGCGCATTGGTTAAACCAAACGGCATTACCAAGAATTCATAATGTCCATACTTGGTCCTGAAAGCTGTCTTCGGGATGTCTTCCTTCCTTACTTTGATCTGATGATAGCCGGATCGATGGTCAATCTTCGAGAATACCCTTGCACCACTCAATTGATCAAATAGATCATCGATGCGTGGCAAGGGATACCTGTTCTTGATGGTCACAGCATTTAGTGCCCGGTAGTCAATGCATAACCGTACTGTTCCATCCTTCTTTGGCACAAATAATATGGGTGCTCCCCAAGGTGAAATACTGGGCCGAATGAAACCCTTCTCCAAAAGATCATCAACCTGTTCCTTCAACTCCACTAACTCCTTGGGTGCTAGCCGATATACTGATGAAGTGATAGGCTCTGCTCCTGGAGTTAAGTCTATTGTGAATTCTATTTCCCGATCAGGCGATAAACCTGGAAGATCATCAGGAAATACATCCACAAACTCAGATATGACTCTCGGGTAACCTGTCTCCCCTTCTACAGATAGTACCCTAAGAGTAGGCTGAACTCCTTACTCTACTGCTCCTCGAAGAAACTCAAATTCTGGATGTCCAGGCGGTCTAAATATAACCCGTCCAAGTCAGCAATCAAGAGTCGCATAGTACTGACTTAACCAGTCTATACCAAGTACAACATCATAATCCGGCATAGAAAAGATCAAAAATTGAGCTCGCATTTCTCTGCCACAAACTACTACAGAACATGATCTACAGACGTCACTAACCGGAATAATTCCACCTCCCGTAAGAATTCTCTTCATCTTCGAAAGGGGTACGGTAGCTACTCTATGGGTGGCTACAAAGCTAGCTGCTATAAATGAATACGATGCTCCAGAATCAAATAATGCTACAGCTGGTAATGTAGCTACTAAAATAGTACCTACGATGACCTCGCCTGCTGTAGCCTCCTCCTCAACAGCTAATGTGAATGCCTGGCCCCGTCCCTGAGCTTGGCCTCTCTGCTGCTGAGCCTGCTGAAATAGAGCTGCCTGTGGTGCCAGGGGTGGTCTCTGCTGATTCCCTCCTGGGGCTGGTGGCCTGACACCTCCAACTCCTGCCTGCTGTGCTCCTCCTACTGGATAAGCTGGTCGTGGTGCAGGTAAAGCTAATCTCGGTGCTCCCTCTCTGCGCTCGGTGCAGTCTCTGGTCTGATGCTGGTTGGACCCGCAAGCCAGGCAGAGTCCCAACTTACGTCTGCATTCTCTCTCAATGTGGCCTATCTTGCCGCAGTGGTGACAAGTAGGGAGAGATATGGCCCTGTGTGCTGTCCTCTCTGGCATACTCCTCTGGGTCCGTTTTGCTGAATCCCCATGTGCTGTCCTGGATGGTGCTGAGTTGATAGGCCTCTTCAGGTTCGACTCCCTTCTAGTGACGCGCTCCATGCGTCGTGCTGCTGCGAGAACGTCGGTATAAGATGTAGGTGCGACCGATCCAATCAATCTCTGAAGCTCGAACTTCAGTCCGTTAAAGAACTTCTCAGCTTTCTCTTCCTCTGTCGAGATCAAGGTTGGGGCAAAGCGACTTAGGCGAATAAATTCTGCGTTGTATTCTTTCACTATCATATTGCCTTGGATAAGGCGGTTGAACTTGTCTCTGAGCTCTGACCGTGCTACTGCTGGAATATACATCTTTCGGAAGAGTCTGGAGAACTCTTCCCAAGTGACTCGGTCCTGTCCGAGCCTCCTCTCCTCTGCTAACCACCAGTGATGTGCATTCTCAGTTAACTGCATTCTGACTGCAGTCATCCACTTCTCTTTCGGAAGTTCAGCTGCTTCCAACTGGTGCTGAATGTTTGTGAGCCATTCATGAACTTCTGTTGGCCCCTCTTTACCAAAAAATGTACGAGGCTTGAGCTGACGGAAGTCGGTGATAGATCCCGTCGTCGATCGCCTCACTGGTGGATTTGCCTGCTCCAATGCGGATACCAGGCTGGTTCTCAAATACTCGGCCTCCTACCGATGGGCCTCTTGCTGAATCTGCTGCTGGGCTTGCATCATAGCATACATCATCTGGAATATCTGTTGCCCGTCCATAGCTTGTCCTGGCAGGAAAACTGGCATCCGGGGAGTAAATTATGGTGGAGGTGGGATGTCATCTCTCCGGAACCTTGGATTAGGCTGACCGGTTTGATCGCTCTGCGATGCTTGTCCTCCATTCCCTGGGGTCACTCTGTCTATATAAGTAACCACAACGTCGTGTGGCGTATCCAATAGAATCTCGTCTCCGTTCCTGGGATCCATTTCTCTGCAACCCAAAAGATAAACTGTAAAAACGCACAGAGGAATCAACACAGGATGCAAATCAAGTAACAATTTCGAGTTCGATATAGAGTTCAACAATGGGTTAAATAATGGATGAGATCCTAGAACTTATCCTATCCTTAGGGCAGGCTGGTTCGGTTTCTAAGTTGAAACCGAACGATTTAGTCGTAGACCTGTATAGGCCACCACAAAAACCATGTCACGCCCCAGTCCCATAATACCGAGGGACCAGATACGTGGCAATGGCCAGCAGCACGCACCGATGGACAAACCCAATTTAATAGATCCATCAGGGCATACTTAAGCTGTAAAATCAAGTCTTCGACAATATGGTACGACTAATCTCATCCACACAAGATATAAAATATGATCCACAGAATAAATAAGGAATGTAAATCATCAGCTAGTCTCAACAAAGTACTTCGGGGAACAACCCAATAAATATCTAGTACAATGGTTCAACAGACTAGAATATAAAAGACTGAAATAAATAAATAAATACTGAGCATGAACATGGATGCTCAGGAAAAGTCTTCGGCTAACACCTCGTCCTCGGATGGCGGTACAGCTCCTGGATCAGCTCCTCCTGCGGTCCCGTATACCTCGGGATAGATCTCGTCCTCCAATCCTGGGGACATAATCCGGATCCAGGTCCTCAGGGGACATAGCAAGGTACAAGAAAGCTCAAGCCAAAATAAATACAGTACAAAAAATAAATAGAATAAATAAGGCAAGTATGTAAATATCTGTGTGAAATGCAAGAGAGAACATCAATAGTGCACAGGCTGAAACAACTACAAGCTCTGTGTAGGGGAGCCGGTAGCAGTGATATCATGAGGTAGTCTAGCTCAGCGGGAGACTGAGTAGCCGGCATAACATAGTCAACCTGTAGCCTGTGGGTCTCTCCAGCAATAGATGGAACAATAAGGGAATACTAAATAACCAGCTAAGTGATATGCAAGATAAGAGCAGCACTAGAACTCAGGCTGAAGCCACTACAAGCTCTGTGTCGGGGAGCCGGTAGTAGCAGTAATAATGAGTAATGGGCCAAGCTCGGGCTTCAGAGTCTTGTGCCTCACAATAATAGGGGTATATATATATGATCAGCCTGTAGTCTGTGTGTCTCTCCCCACCCAATGTAACCACGCATATCATGACCATAACATCTCATGTCCATGTCAGCGGGATCATAACTAATGCACAAGTCATAATGTATCTAAGAATATAGTATCTCTGTCAAGTCCTGTATCCTATACATAATCACCACGAATATCTCGGGAAGATCCTGTCTCATGAACAGTGTCAAGTGTCCTGGGTCAAAGTGTACTTGGTAAGACAAGTACGAGAAGATAAAGTGTCACGAATATCCATCTCTAGATGACAATACACAACACCGCGTACGGTGTCGGCACACGACTGATAATCGGACGCTAAGTACATCACACGGTCCTAGGTTAAGCATGCACAGCAATATAATGAAGCAAGGAAAATATATAACAATACTGCAGAGTTTGGCAATGTACACTTGCCTGATGTCCGAATACCAACATTCGTCCCTGTATCAGTGGATCCTGTGGGTACTACTCCAAAATCTGTAATAAATATCACCAACAGTCTCAGAAGATATCAAATAGCTAGAAACGCCTGTCCTTACGTCCAATTTGGACACAGAGGCAAAAAGGTCATTTCCGGGCCAAAGCGGGGTCCACATGTGGGCCACTTTGCCCCGAAAAGCGTGTCAGGGTTAATGGTCTCCAAATTCCTCAAACTCAGTGTCTATAAGTCCGGAACGATGATACGAACCCAACAGAACTTTCAGAATTAGATTCCATGAGCCGATCACAAAATCGCCCGTCAAGTGGAGCCTGTGGGGCCCACGATACGCGATTTTGTCAACGTTCTCAGAATTAAACCAAACTTGGGTCACAGGACCAGCGTATTGTTACGAGTCCGATGGCACAAGTTTCGTCTCGATCCGACGTATGTACACAAAGTTACAGCGTATTCCAGAAAAGTCAGATACGGGGTGTTATCCACGGATATGCACTGACTCCGGTGTGCTCGCACATCCGAATCGGCTTCTGCGAATTCTCACACGTTCATATCAACAACGCGCACGTTTCGGTAAAGACCGCGTGCGACCAAGTCGTCCCGTTTGGCGGGGCGCACTCAGTTCCGGGGTGAAACAGGGCATTGTTTTTCCTGTTTTTGGATCGCGGTGTGCGATCACCACAGGACGCGATGCACCGAGCGGGTTGCACGGGCACCGAGAGGGTTATACAGCCTACGCGTAGCAACTAACGGAAACTAAAATGGAGTTGCGAGTTGAGAGAAATCGGTACCTGAACAGGGCTCCGTGAACGCTGAATTCCACGTGTCCGAGGGTCAACTTCGTGTCCGAAACGAGTTGCTGTGTCCGGTCACGGGGCACAGATGCGTCCTGGGCTAGCCGCATCTGGGGCTCGGTCAGAGGGCGGCGCTCGGGTGGCTGTCCCGTGGAGTCGCTGTGGTCGGTGGAAGTCGTCGTCGGGCGGCCTGGCGGCGGGTCGAGGGTTGAGGGAAGTCGGGGACGAGTGGCGGCGCTCGCGCGGAGGAGGAAAGGGTCGCCGTGGGCAGCCTGGCGGCAGCGGCGTGGTGGAGGGCCGAGGTGAGGTCGCTGGCGATGGGGAGCGACGGAGATCAGGGTACGGCGGCGGATAGATGGAGAAGGGAGCAGCACGGATGTCGAGGCAGCCCTTTATAAGCTGCTACAGGAACTCCGGCGGCTGATAGGGTTTCCATCGGGTTTTCGGGTCCGGGTCGGGTTTGGCTCGGATCCGACCCGACCCGACCCACTATGCTGGGTTCGGTTCAGGTTTTGGGTTTGGGTTCGGTTTTAACACCCAAGAAGTTTTAAGACTTTAAATGCGTCTCCGGAGTCCAATAAATTCACCGAAAAATACCACATGTCCGATTTTCCATTTTACACAATAAATTATTATTTCTGTAATATTTTAACACCAATAAACTGTATTTAAAAATCCTTAACTCATAATTACCTTGCTTCTTCGTCCAGAAAAATACCAAAAATTTTGGGGAAAATTATATTTAAATTTATTCTGAAAAATTTGGGTGTTTACAAAGAGTGGGGGTCAGGGAGGTTACAGAGAATAGGAATCTAGGGGGTCACGGCTGCGGTCGGTACAGGAGAAGTACTGTAGCAGTGGGTATGGGTTCGGGTGAGCAGGTTATCGGGTTCGGATAGGTTTTGGATCCGGGTCCAGGTAGTTTAGTGGGTTGGTTCGGTTTGGGTTGGTTTGGGTTGGTTTAATAATAACTCTATATATGTATATATGTATATGGCCATAAAAATAGTTTTGGTCCTCAATAATTCAATTTTTTTTATAATACTCTATTAATAGTTTTACACCCAAAAATATATTTTTTGCACTATATTAATAATTAATTAAATACACATAATTATAAATCCATAAAAATTATATATTATAAATAGCTAAAAATTACAAAAAAAACTCCCTTAATCTCAAAAATTATAAATACCAATAATTAAAATTCTAAAATTAAATTCTAAAAAATTAGGGTGTTTACAATCTACCCACCTTAAAAGAATTGTGTCCTCGTAATTAAAAAAATAAAACATAACCGGTCCAGAAATATTTGCTCAAGAAGAGATGACACGGTTGCAAGACATATTTGTTGGAGCACGACACAAAGGATAAGGGACCATGAACAAGAAAAAATAGAGAAGAAGGGTGAGAGTTTTGTTCAAGATGAACACGTAGGAAAGCAATAAAAACTTTTCCCTATGCAATGAGAGATAAGTAAATCAAGAGTAAATAAGTCTGGTTAGAACGAAGATCAACTACAGCTTCTAAAAATTTGGGACCACCTACATACTACTCTAGACCAACAAGTTCATGCTAACATAATACTAGGTTTAGGCTAAGGAATGGAACTAACAAGCACTTGCTAAAGTATTACTAGGAATATTCGCTACTATAGCTATCTATGATAAAACTAAATCTTACTCATATTCGCTACTCCTCGAGTCTGTGCCTCCTCCACTGTCATCGTAAAAGCCTGTCTATGTCCTTGTGGTGGTACCCTCTACTGTTGTTGGGCCTGCTGGAAGAGTGCTGTCTGTGATGCCAAGGGTGGCCTCGGCTGATATCCTCCCGGTGCTGGTCAAGCTTGTCGGTTTACCATCGATTCTTCTTCTTGACGCTCAGGACAATCCCTGACTGAATGCTGACTGGATCCGTAAGATAAATATAATCCCAATTTGAGTCTGCACTCTCTTTCAATATGGCCTACCTTGGCAAAGTAATAACAAGTAGGAAGGACTAGTGCTAATGGTGTAAATACTCTCTGTGGTGGATTCATCTATGGTCGCTTTACAGCTCCTCCCTGCTGTGCTCGGTCTGGTGCTAGTGCATACGACCCCATCTGGCTGGACTCTCTCCTGATGATGCGCTCCATGCGTCAGGCTGCAGCAAGGACGTCCATATAAGAAGTAGTTACAATGGGGCCGATTAATCTTTGTAGCTCAAAGCTAAGTCTATCAAAGAACTTCTACGCCCGGCATTTCTGGGCCTCTTGATGAACCTGCTGTTGTGCTTGCATCATTGCGTAGAACATTTAGAACATCTGTTGTTCGTCCATAGGCTATCCTAGTGGAAAAATGAGCATCGGTGGAGTAAACTGCGATGGTGGTAGAATGTCGTCTCGTCGGAACCTCGAGGCATGCTGATCTGCTTGATTGCTTTGTTGAGTGGAAGGATATCCACTTAGTGCCGTTACCCCATCATCGTAAGTGACAACAGCACTTTGAGGTGTACCCGCGGGAGTCTCATCGCTGGCTCGTGGATCCATTACTCTGTATTCAAATTAAACTATGAGAGGCGCATAGAGGAATCAAGGCAGGATGCAAGTCAAGAAATTATTTTGAAGTCGATATAGTGGTTAAGAATAGATCAACAAGTGGATGAGATTCCTATAATTATTCTATGTCACGCCCCAGTCCCAAAATACGTAGGACTAGGAACACGTAAGCATGCCAGCCGCATGTATATAGCAACTAATATATGAAAACTATAACACATGCGTACGCTGTATTATGAACACTAATTCACAAGTGATAAATATGTCACAAGTCACAGGGTATAACTAAATCTCATCCACATAAATCATAAATAAATAAATAACCAATATCTTTATAACCAGATCTCAATATGAAGTATCTAAAGATGATAGTCGGATGGAAATAAATCCACTGCCGAACTAGAATATAAAAGCAACACAATATAAGTACAACAACTAACACTCACTAGGACGAGAAGAGAATACCTCCTCAAAAATATAAGTAACCAGTCCGGATCTGCGCTCCTGCGAATACTCATGAACATCTATACCTGGAAAGGGACCATGTACTCAGAGGGACATAACAAGATACATAGAAGTATGCCAATAAAGTACTGAAATAAACATCCAATGGGTCACCTAACCATCTATGTGAATGCAGTTTGAGAATAACTTTCTAACAAGTGGGCTATCTGGCCATAAATGGGATTGGCATGATTCTCTCAGAGAATCAGGGGCCTATAAAGCATGTCGTCTTTTGAATGGCAAAGGCCGCCTGATAATATATAGGGGTCATCACCGCCCGTATCTCCGGCGGAGCATCCGGGTTACATAAAAGAAAAGTGCAAAGGAGCCAAAATACCGTACTAGTTGTTCTCCTCACCACATGCTCTAAGCATGTCACATCCATGACACGATAATACCTCTAATAACTGCCAAGTCTCCTAGCATACAAAGTTTTAAACAGCAGTTATCCCTAACACACGGCCCATACGTATAGGAGGTCAGACCTGTCACGCAGTCCGTGTCCTATATGAGACTCACACTCGTGTAGCAGCTGTGTCACGGCCAATGAAACCTAATGATGCTTCATGATAATGGGACGTTCTCATAAACAAGGTCAATGTGTATACATAATAAAAATAAATCACGACGATACCATCATTGCACCCAAGTTTCCTTAGATTTACATTTTATATAGCAGTTAAAATATATGAACTAATGACAGAAAATAAAGATGCATGCAACATATGAAATATGAATAACAGTACAATGGCAAGGTATACTTGCCTGGCAAGAAAGCTGCGTAGTACCAATAACCTGCTCCTGAAGTCGCATATAAATCTAATGGGTCCTATATACAGATAATATAATACAATACAACATCAGTCATTATACTAGCACAAACATAACCATAATGACACTGGGCTCAGAGGGTACACTAGGGGTGGCATTGGTCAACTAATAAGGTAAATTGTGCATCTAATTACGCGGGTGTCACATCTTCAAATATTGTGCATAATCAGACAGTCAACTAACACTTATCTAGCCAGTACGTCGGTGTACACAAAGTAGACAATTTCCTAATATTCAGGTCACAAAGTCAAGGTAAATATGCGGACAAAATCTACGGTGTCCTAGGGTCGTACAGTCTGAATATATATAGTCATAATTATTACTAGCATATTATTACTTGTATAATACATTCATATATATATATATATATCACTTTAATTTTAATACGCGTACGTGTAAACATACAAGTCATTGGGTTCACCGACGCGGTCTAAAATCAACTAACTATCATAAAGCAATAGTAATAGCATACACAAGTACACATAAAATGAAAGGAGAGGGACAGGTTTGAACCTCGAGGTTAGCATGCACGAGCAAAACGATGACGACGTTGAGGTTGACGACGATGATGACGAGGATGACTAGGGTGATGATGATTGGTTTAAGGATTAGGGTAATGATTAGGATGTAAGTTGTGATGATGATAGTTATGGTTAGGGTGTTGATTAGGGATGATGGTGATGATGTAGATAATAATGGGGATGATGGTGATGACGAGAATGATGATAGGGATGATGGTGATGACGAGGATAATGATAGGGCTGATGGTAATTAGGTTGGAGATGATAATGATAATGGTGATGCTAGGGTGATAGTTAATGGTGAAGATGGAGTGATGATGATGAGTTGCTGGCCGGAGGTTGCCGGAGTCCGGCAGGGAGGAGAAGGCTGAGCAGGGAGAGACGAGGAAGTGGGTGGTTGACTCGGTTCAGGTCCTGACAGCGGCAGTGGCGGTGGCTCATCGAGGTCGGGGTGATATTGCAGAGGGAGGTCGGGTCGTGGTCAGTTAGGCGGATCGGGGTGGCTGTGTCGTCGGCTTGCAGGCGATCGGGAGAAGGAGGTTGTGAACGACGGAGGAGATGATGGCCAGATGAGATTGAGGGTGATCACCGGAGATGGCATCGTACAGGTGGTGGCGTATGGTGGAGGCCTCAGGCGGTAGGGGGAAGTCGAGGGAGCGATGAACAGAGAGGAGATGAGTGGGGGAGATGGTGAAGAGAGCAGGGAGGAGGCGGTTGGTTCAGGCAGAGTAGTCGAGGAGTGGAGGAGAAAGAAGACGAAGAGGATGGTCGAGTGCTGGTGGAGACGGGGCTGCTCCAACGGGGACTCCGGCAAAGGGGTTAGCCGGGGAAGGGGATGAACAGTAGGAAAATAGGTGAATTCGACTGAAATAAAGTTTGGGTTTTTGAGCTTTTGTGGAAAAAAAGAGAAAAGTTGTGTATTTATATATGTAAAATTTAGGGTTTTGTTGACCTAGGAAGGTGGGCTTTGGTAACATCGTCTTGGGATGGGCCTTGGCATGACATGGGGATGTTTGGAGGGCTATAATTTTGTATTGTTTAAATGCAATGGCTAGGATTAAATGAGGGACGATGTTGCGTGTTGCACATTCCAAAATTCATGGAGAAAATTTATATAAACGAAAATGGGTTTCTTCATGTATTGTGTCCAATGGTGTGGATACCTAAATACACTTTTGCATAAAAGCGGCCAAGAATTAAAAAATTGCACAAAGATAGAAATTAGATTAATTTAATTAAAAATAATTTAAATGGTGTTCTTGAATTAATTAGGAGTACATGGGATTAAAATTAGGTGGGACACAAGTATCATGGACATAGGAGACCCAGGATAGAATATTATCATAAATTGGGTTGCATGAAATGGGTCAAGATTGTGTTTCCAATTTCGATTGGAACACACAAGAATATAAAGTTGGAATTATATAAAATTAAATAATAACGTCTGCGACAAATATTGTGCGACTAAAATGTAGCACAAGAGAGCATAATTATAAGTTACACAAAGGTCAGAATAGAAGGCGGGCACGTCTAGAATAAGGGTGTGAGGTTTGTAGGAAGGCAATGGCTAGTGTAGTACTCCAATTATCGAAGCAACGGTAAGGTGCACTAAGTGATATAAATATTATAAAATTAAATAAAATGCCGTATTCTATTTCTAATTGGGTTCAACTAGCCCTAGTTTCACTATCTAAGTCCAGTAGGCCTAATTTTGGGTGAGAGAGTTTACAATCTACCCAACTTAAAATAATTTTGTCCTCAAAATTAAAATAAGGCAGGGTTTCTCTATCTAATCTTACTTGGTCACAATCTAAAAAGAATTTCAGCTCAAATTTAATAATGCAGTTTCTATCCAACTTAGAATTTGCCCATATATCACAATAGGCTATACATCTAAGAAAAATATTCCTTAAATTATTTAATCATGTTATTCAATCCTCAAAGTTTCTAATACACAAATATATCATATATGGTATACCCTTTATTAATTATAAAAGAGAGTCACCAAGTCATGTGATTAGCCTATGGGGTATATCTAGTACTATCAATGTATCAACTTATACCCAGCACGAGCATTCGTCTTTCCGAAATAAGGAAAGACGGAAAACAATAATAAAGAGTTCAAGGGTAAGGTAATAGAATAGAAGTATGGGGATCAGGGCGTTTAAAAATTCAAATAGGAATTGTCAAGTTAGTTGTGGATTAAAATCCTATTTGGTAAATTCTTATTCGC
Source organism: Iris macrosiphon (assembly GCA_036927795.1). Taxonomy (NCBI): domain Eukaryota; kingdom Viridiplantae; phylum Streptophyta; class Magnoliopsida; order Asparagales; family Iridaceae; genus Iris; species Iris macrosiphon. The sequence continues at coordinate 126,673,167 of JAYESA010000014.1, read as the reverse complement.
ATGCTCGTATCAGTATAGTTATGTAATCGATACGCTATGCTCAGACACATCTAGGGGTAAGTATATTCGTCTACTAGTCGACTATATATCTTAATCCACGTAAAGTAGTCATGCGAAGAGCGAACCAAGCGCACTAAGGTTAGCTAGACCTTAATACACTGATTCTGAAATGTATTAGTGTGTATACCCAATAATAAATATGTCATGAACAAGCTCGATAAAAGGATAATCTTGCAAAATTAGGCTATAAAATAGTAGCATAAGTCGAGGTAGTACCGAAAATATAAATACGCTGGATTCTGAGAAGGTACATAATAATTTAAGTTCACAAAAAAAGATAAGACTCTACAATCTTTACAATTGTCATACTAACTCCTTGTCTAAGTCGTTAGTCGACCAAATAGGGGTATGAGCTTCTAAGTTCTACAATTTGAATAATTATTATCTTCTTAGGCAAGTCTATAGTTGGTGTCATTCAATTATACTTTATTAATCAGTCAAAAGGACTATGTGATACTAGTTTGTGAGGTATACTACCCAACTTAAAAGAAGTAACTAATATTGTGACAGTCTTAAGGGGATTCTACAAAATAATCTTGCACTTACAAATAAAGTAGAAACTCTTATTGGGATACACGAGGAAAAGATCTCGGTACCTATTAGGGTATCCTATTGTATTATATAGGTAACGGTCATCTTAAGTCTTAATCATAGTGCTTATAGAACAAGTGTCAATAGTAAGAATGAAAAAGTTACTGGCTCTCACGTGAAAGAGGACATAACTTGTATTGAGTTATAGATACAATTTACGGGATCTACAACTAGAGGATAATCATCACCATCTAAATGAACAATCTCAACTATCAGGTTCTAACTACAAGGCACATAATTTTTAAATTTTAACATTACAATTGTAATCCTAGAAAAACATATATCCTAACATAAAAGAAATTCCTTGGCCTATAATCATAAGAGTTAGGTGGCACAACTTGAAAGATGAAGAAAAGAAAAACAAAATTAGTCGCTGCACAGATAGCGAGCGTTAAGGTTGCAGAGGAACAAGATGTGAACTTAAATAGAAAGTCTCTAGATAATATCATGGTTTCTTAAGGGAATGTGGCATGCTAGTCTCTATGTTCGAGGTATGATCGAGAAAAATGTTATATTCATTCCTCTAGGCTTCCTAAGGTATTATTCGGCTACTATAAGATAAGAAGCTAAAGTTGTAGTTCTCTAGTACTATCTCACCATGAAAAGCTAGGTTAGTCCTAATATTTAGCCTTGAATTTATATTGGTTCCTAAATACTAGGGTCAAACATTATGGTCAAACTTTTAACTAGCCCTAGTAGTGTCTATACCACTCTCAAGTCATCCCTAATTATCAAGGGATAATGGTCAATCAATCTACAAGTAAGGGTGCTAGGGTTCATTAAGTATTCTAACTTAGGGATGTGTCTATACTCCAGTTGTATTCTTAATTGGAATATTATACTAATTATCATCCTAACAACAAGGATTCCTATATTCTAGGAGGAGGCTATACTCAAGGAACTATTAAGGAAGTACATGAATTAAGCATGATGCAATTATTCAAATAGAACAGATTGGAAGGAAGGTGAAACATAGTCAATTGTGGATGAGATTCTATACTCTATTCCTAGGTGCAGGCTTGCTCGGTACAGTAACATAACCGATACAATATACTCTCGACCTACATGGGCCACCACTAAAAACATGTCATGTTCTAGTACCAAAATACGTAGGACTAGGAACACATAAGCATGCCAGCCACATGTATATGGCAACTCCAATATATGAAAACCATAACACATGCGTACGCTGTATTATGAACACTAATTCGCAAGTGGTAAATATGTCACAAGTTACAGGGTATAACTAAATCTCATCCACAAAAATCATAAATAAATAAATAAATAACCAATATCTATATAACCAGATCTCAATATGAAGTATCTAAAGATGACAGTCGGATGGAAACAAATCAACTACGCAACTAGAATATAAAAGCAACACAATATAAGTACAACAACTAACACTCACTAGGACTCGAAGAGAAGACCTCCTCAAAAATATAAATAACCAGTCCGGATCTGCGCTTCTGCGAACACTCATGAACATCTACACCTAGAAAGGGACCAGGTCCTCAGAGGGACATAACAAGATACATAGAAGCTTGCCAATAAAGTACTAAAATAAACATCCAATGGGTCGCCTAACCATCTATGTGAATGCAGTTAGAGAACAACTTTCTAACAAGTGGGCTATCTGGCCATAAATAGGATTGGCATGATTCTCTCGGAGAATTAGGGGCCTACAAAGCATGTCATCTTTTGAACGACAGAGGCCGCCTGATAATATATAGGGGTCATCACCACCCGTATCTCCGACAGAGCATCCGGGTTACATAATAGGAAAGTACAAAGGAGCCTAAATGCCGTACTTGTTGTTCTTTCCATCCAATGCTCTAAGCATGTCATATATATAACACGATAATACCTCTAATAACTGCCAAGTCTCCTAGGATACAAAGTTTCTAACAGTAGTTATCCCTAACATACGACCCATACGTACAGGAGGCCAGACCTGTCATGTAGTCCGTGTCCTATATAAGACTCACACTCGTGTAGCAGCTGTGTCACGGCTAATAAAACCTAATAATGCTTCATGATAATGGGGCGGTCTCATAAACAAGGTCAATGCATATACATAATAAAAACAAATCACGACGACACCGTCGTTGCACCCAAGTTTTCTTGGAAGCATATTTTATATAGCAGTTAAAATATATGAACTAATGACAGAAAATAAAGATGCATGCAACATATGAAATATGAATAACAGTACATTGGCAAGGTATACTTGCCTGGCAAGAAAGCTGCATAGTACTAATAACCTACTCCTGAAGTCTTTCAGATAAATCCAATAGGTCCTATATACATATAATATAATATAATACAATATCAGTCATTACACTAGCACACACATAACCATAATGACACCGGGCTCAGAGGTTACACTAGGGGTGGCACTGGTCAACTAACAAGGTAAATTGTGCATCTAATTACGCTGGTGTACGTCTTCAAATATTGTACATAATCAGACAGTCAACTAACACTTGTCTAGCCAGTACGTCGGTATACACAAGGCAGATAATTTCCTAATATTCAGGTCACAAAGTCAAAGTAAATATGCGGGCAAAATCTACGATATCCTAGGGTCGTACAGTCTGAATACATTTAGTCATAATTATTACTAGCATATTATTACTTATATAATATATTCATATATATATATATATATATATATATATATATATATATATATATATATATATCACTTTAATTCTAATACGCGTATGTGTACGCATACAAGTCATTGGGTTCACCGATGCGGTCTGAAATCAACTAACTATCATAAAGCAATACTAATAGCATACACATGCACACATAAAATAAAAGGAGAGGGACAGGTTCGAACCTCGGGGTTAGCGTGCACGGGCATGACGATGAAGACGATGAGGTTGACGATGATGATGACGAGGATGATGAGGGTGATGATGATTGGTTTAAGGATTAGGGTGATGATTAGGATGTAAGTTATGATTATGATAGTTATGGTTAGGGTGGTGATTAGGGATGATGGTGATGATGTGGATGATGATGGGGATTATGGTGATGACGAGGATGATGATAGGGATGATGGTTATGACGAGGATGATGATAGGGGTGATAGTGATTAGGGTTGGAGATGATGATGATGATGGTGATGATGGTGATGATGGGATGATGGTTAATGGTGAAGATGGAGTGATGATGATGAGTTGCTGGCCGGAGGTTGCCGGAGTTCGGCAGGGAGGAGAAGGCTGAGCAGGGAGAGACAAGGAAGAGGGTGGTTAACTCGGTTCAGGTCGTGACAGCGGCGGTGGCAGTGGCTCGTCGAGGTCGGGGTGATGTTGCTGAGGAAGGTCGGGTCGTGGTCAGTTAGGCGGATCGGGGTGGCTGTGTCGTCAGCTTGTAGGCGAGCGGGAGAAGGAGGTTGTGAACGACGGAGGAGGTGATGGCCAGGTGAGATCGAGGGTGATCACCGGAGATGGCGTCGTACAGGTGGTGGCATGTGGTGAAGGCCTCAAGCGGTCGGGGGAAGTCAAGGGAGCGGAGAACCGAGAGGAGTCGAGCAGGGGAGATGGTGAAGAGAGCAGGGAGGAGGCAGTTGGTTCAGGCAGAGTAGTCGAGGAGTGGAGGAAGAAGAAGACGAAGAGGATGGTCGAGTGCTGGTGGAGACGGGGCTGCTCCGGTGGGGACTCCGACGAATGGGTTAGCCGGGGAAGGGGTTGAACAGAAGGACGATGGGTGAATTCGGCTGAAATAGAGTTTGGGTTTTTGAGTTTTTGTGGAAAAAAATAAAGAGAAAAGTTGTGTATTTATACATGTAAAATTTAGGGTTTTGTTGACCTAGGAAGGTGGGCTTTGGTTATCATCCTCTTGGGATGGGCCTTGGCATGACATGGGGATGTTTGGAGGGCTATAATTTTGCATTGTTTAAATGCAATGACTAGGATTAAATGAGGGGCGATGTTGCACGTTGCACATTCCAAAATTCATGAAGAAAATTCATATAAACGAAAATGGGTTTCTTCATGTATTGTGTTCAATGGTGTGGATACCTAAATGCACTTTTGCATAAAAGCGCCCAACAATTGGAAAATTATACAAAGATGGAAATTAGATTAATTTAATTAAAAATAATACACAAGGTGTTCATGAATTAATTAGGAGTACATGGGATTAAAATTACGTGGGACAAAAGTGTCATGGACATAGGGGACTCAGGATAGAATATTATCATAAATTGGGTTGCACGAAATCGGTCAAGATTGTGTTTCCAATTTCGATTGGAACGCACAAGGATACAAAGTTAGAATTATATAAAATTAAATAATAACGTCTGCGACGAATATTGTGCGACTAAAATATAGCACAAGAGAGCATAATTATAAGTTACACAAAGGTCAGAATAGAAGGCAGGTACGTCTAGAACAAGGGTGTGAAGTTTATAGGAAGGCAATGGCTAGTGTAGTGCTCCAATTATCGAAGCAACGGTAAGGTGCACTAAGTAATATAATATTATAAAATTAAACAAAATATCGTGTTCTATTTCTAATTGGGTTCAACTAGCCCTAGTTTTACTATCTAAGCAAAGTAGGCCTAATTTTGGGTGAGGGAGTTTACATTCTATCCTAATTTGCAGGCTTACTTGGACCCTTAGTTGAAACCAAAGCAATATAGTCGTAGACCTGCATGGGCCACCACAAAAATAATGTCACGCCCCAGTCCCAAAATACCGAGGGACTAGCCACGTAGCAATGTCCAGCAACACAACTCAAATGGACAAGCCCAATTTAATGGACCCGTTAGAGTGCACCTAAGCTGTAATAAATATAAATATAGTCTATAACATCTAACACAGCATAATTCTAATCTCATCCACAGAAAGACATATAATTCAATATGATAGACCAGTCAAGTCAAGATAATAGATAAAAGAAATAGTCCATCATCAAGTCAACATAGGCTGTTTCTCGAAGAACAACCCGATAAAATAATAAAAGAGAATAACGTCAATACATATGATCATAAGTCCAGATATGAAATAACAATGAGCAAAATAACTGAGTATGTAATAAAATACTCAGGAGAAATCCTCCGGTACAACCTTGTCCTCTGGTGCTAATATTGCTCCAACGTCAGCTCCTGTCCCGTATATCTCAGGGTAAACCTCCTCTGCTGCACCTGGGGACGTTATCTGGACCCAGGTCCTCATGGGACATAGCAAGGTACAATAAACAGTCAAACCAAATAAAATACAATATATAAAAATAGTTTCTCAGGGCAAGCTATGTAACCAGCTATGTGAAATACAAATGAGAGCATCACTAGTACTCAAGCTGAGACCACTTCTAGCTCTGTGTCGGGGAGCCCGTAGCAGCAAGTAATATCACGTAATGGGCCAAGCTCTGATATAGAGACTAAAGTACCTCAATAATAAAGTATATATATGTAATCAGCCTGTAGCCTGTGTGTCTCTCCCCACCCAATATAATCGCACGTCTCATGTCCACAATGTCTCATGTCCATAACACTCAAGATAATGACCTCTAGCTAGTACAACGAGTCATAATGATATCTCTATATATGCAAGTCTCATGTCACGAATCCTGTAAGCCTATACAGAATCACCGTGAATAACTCAGAAAAGATTTTTTCATATAAAATAGTATCAAGTGTCCTATGGTATGACGTACTTGGTAAAGCAAGCACGTAAAAATATAGGATCGTGGTATCAACTCTCTAAGTGATGTTACACGACTCCGCGTACGGCGTCGACACCCAAATCTTGTTCGGATGCTAAGCAATGTCTCACGGTCCTAGGTTTAACAAGTATATAACAGAATTATATAGAAAGAACACAAGCATATAATATATCAGGATCTCTGCAGATTTGGCAAGATACACTTGCCTGGGTTCTGTGCTCCGTCAATTGTTCATATAACAGTGGAATCTTCAGGTACACCTCCGAATGCTGAAACAAACATCACCATTATTCTCAAAATACTTAAAATATCTAGGATTGACTACCCATAAGTCTAATTTGAACATAGGGGCAGAATTGACAGTTTTTGGTCAAAGCGGGATCCACTTGTGGCCCATTTCGTACAAAAAATATGCCAAAGACAAAGTTATCCAAATTTGCCAAGCTTATTGTCTACGATCCCAGAATGATGATACAAACACAACGGAATGTTCATAACTGGAGTTCAATGAGTCGATCACGAAATCACCCATCAAGTGGAACCGTGGGGCCCGTAAAACGGTATTTCGTCAACGTTCTCAGAATCAAACCAAACTTGGGTCACAGTACCAGCGTAATGCTGCAAATTCGTTTGCGCAAGTTTCACTGTGAAACGATAAGCACACACGGAATTATGACGAGTGTCAGAACATGATGATACAGAACTTTTCGACGGATACACGTTAATTTCGGTATGCACGCACATCCAAATCAACTTTTACGAAATTTCACACATCCGCGTTGACGATACGCTCCTTTCAATATAATTTGCACACGACAAAGTCGTCTCGTTTAGTAGGACGCACCGTATTTCGAGAAAATTCGGGTTTAGAAAACTATGTTTTTGACAGATTTCAACAACAAATAAAATACAGCATACTACGAATTAAAATAAACTAATTGAAGAGATTAAAACTCGATTATGTTGTCTAAATTACTGTTTAAGTAGAATTTAAAAATATTAAGTAGGTTGAAAAAAAATTAGACATGAACATGGGTAGTTGGAAAAGTCTCTCTTATTTCTACTGATCTTCCTGGTGATAATGAAAGTCCAGGTCTTGCAATAGTCAGAGCTACGCTTCTAGTGCCTATCGTTCATTCAGTTAATCTATATAACCCATCCGTGAATTGAGATGATGAAAGAACCGTTTATGCATCTCTCACTGTCCCCCACATATTCCTAGGGAACAAGAGGTAAAGGAGACTTCGTCTGGGCATGGAGGAGAACATTTGAAAATGTTACAAGGGAAGCAGGTCCCTTCAAAAGTTTGTTGGGCACCCCTATCCAAAAGTAGTACCTTGAAGACAGTGGTACATATGAGTCTGAGGAAGACATGACCGAGCAGATGGGAAAGACTGGTCTGTTGTATAATATGACACATATCACGATGGAAAATATGAGAGAGTTACGTGTGATGCAGGAAGAAGATGATTCAGGCTCTAGAATATGCTCAAGGAGGAAACTGGCAAAGTTTGAGGGTGATTCTAAGGATGTAACAGGTAGTGTTTCATTAATCAATGTAAATGAGTTATGTGTCTAAATAGGTCATGGGTTGCGAAGAGTATGGGGCTGAGTTGAAGGGTGTTCAATTTTTAATTTCGAGCAATCATTTTATTATATATATATATATATATATATATATATATATATATATATATATATCCAATCACCTCCAGCTTAAATGACTAAGGTGTGTGGTATCCGACCTTATGGTTGTGGGTTCGAGATACAAAAATAAATAAATAATTTTTAGTGGAGAATTAATTGATGCAGCAGTGCTTGTATGGGCCAGGCGGGCCGGATCATGTGCAGGATTATGCCTTCGGGCCGGAATGTAGCCTTCAGACTGAATTTGTAGGCCTTCGGACCGGATTTGTAGGTCTTTGGACTAAGTTTATATACTTTTTGGCCAAGGGTCTATATTAGTTTCTATGAGATAGTAATAAAATTACCTTCTTCTTCAATATATATATATATATATATATATATATATATATATATATATAAAAGTGACGTCTAGCCTAGTGGTTAAGACCGATGCATACTACCCATGAGATTGTGGGTTCGAGCCTCCTGGGTGCCATTTAAATTCCTTTTTGGGGAAAATTAAGTGGTGGGTGTAGTGAAGGTACGGTGTGTGGTACGGTACGACCCGGGTGGTGCGCGGATGCGTTGTAAGGTCTAGTGCGGTACTGGCGTGGTACGGAGCGGCTGCGGCTGCGTGAGGCCTTTGGGCCGGATAGGGCTTCCGGGCTTGTGGTGCCTTCGGACCGGAATGCCGTCGGGCTGGGGTGGTGCCTTCGAGCTAGGATGTAACCTTAGGGCTGGGATGGGGGCCTTCGGGTTGGATTAGTTGTAAGCTTTCGGGCCGAGTTGTAGTCTCTCGAAGGGACCTGAATAAAATTTACCTTTTTCGAATATATATATATATATATATATATATATATATATATATATATATATATATATATATATATATATATATTGTGTGTGTAATTTCTCGTATTCGTACGGTGCATTATGCTGAGACAGATTAAAATGAGACAAATGTTTGATTGCATTTCAATAAGTTGGATTTGTGAGCAAGTATTGATTTGAGTTGGTTTCATGAGCAGATCGCGTGCGGAGTTCAGTGGGGTCAGAGCAGTGCCTCGCAACGGGCTGAGGCATGGACGTTAATAATCACAGGAAATAGGAATGCTAAGATTTTATAATATTTAATCTGTGACAACCAATCCACAGTTAATACAAGCCAGAAGATAAATCGGGGACAAACCCGAGTTTATGCTGAAAGGAAATAAAATAATAACTAACTGGCTACTCCTCCTCAAAGGTAGTCTCCTGAGTGGGAACCGGCTCCTCAATGTGTCACCTGCTAACTCATAGGGGCCTTAATAGGTAGGGGCAAAGTCCTCATCATCGCCTAAAACAACGGATCCAGTCAGGAAAGGAGCAAAGTACACAATGCACAACAAGATTAAACTAAATATTCATGACAATTAACTTGAGTATCATGTTGAGAAAGTTGCATAGAAGAACATCAATATCTCAGAGTTAATGCTATAAACAGGAATATGAGAAAACCGAAATAAATGAGACAGGAAAAGAACTACAACAGTCTGTAAGAATTATAACAAGATCTAGAAACTATCTGTGTGAACTTGTGTTTGTTTTAGAATACATAGTTGGCATGTAGGGGTTTATAAGACTAATTCGGCCGTCATAAATGGCTATTAAACATGAATAATCGAGATCCGGCTGATGGACAGTCGTGTACCAACAGCTATTAAACAATAGGGGGAAAGGTAAACTACAAGCCTTCTAGTATTCTCCCACCCGACATGAAAAGCAAGACATGAAATACAGTATCCAAGACATGAAATCCAGTATTCTAGCACTACGTGTAATCATCAAGGGTACTAGTAAAGCAGGAAATTAACTATCACAATATAAAGATTAAACTTGAAGTGCAGGTACTTGCCTGTTGTTTGGATCCGATTAATAGTTCTTCGGGGAAATATCCAGAGATGAGTCCAAATGCTGAAATAGACATTACCATCACGCTCAGAAGATGTCAAATAGCTAGAAACGCCTGTCCTTGGGTCCAATTTGGAGACAAGGACAAAAACGGCAGTTTTGGGTCAAAATGGGGTCCGCCGTTGGGCCCGCTTTGCACCGAAAAACGTGTCCGGGTCAAAGGTCTCCAAATTTACCAAATTTAGTGTCAACAGGTCAGGAACGCTGATACGAACCCAACAGAACTTCCAGATTTGGATTCCGATGAGCTGAACACAAAATCGCCCGTCGAGCGGGGCCTGTGGGGCCCACGACACGCGATTTCGTCAACGTTCTCAGAATCGAACCAAACTTGACCCACAGGACCAGCGTATCGCTACGAGTCTGATGGCACAAGTTTCGTCTCGATCCGACGTGTGTGCACGAAGTTAGGGTGAATTGCAGAAAAGGCGGATACGGGGCGATGTCTGTGGATACGCGTTGATTCCGGTGTGCACGCACACCCGAATCAGCTTCCACGAAAACTCACACGTCCGTATCGACGATGCGCATGTAGCGCCCCGTTCCCCCGCTGCGGGGAGCGCGGCTAAGAAACACAAACGGTATCGTTCGATCGGGATAGATTGAATTAAGAACTCGTCCTCGTTATGGATTTGCTTCTTCGGAATCGATTCCCATATTCAGTGGACTGCGCCTCCGGGATCGGCTTAGCGGCAGAGTCAGGAGGGACCTCTCCGCTGCTATCTTTTATTGCTTCGATTTTTGATGTCGCTTGTTGCTTTCGTGCTTTGAGTTAGTTTTGGGATTTGCTTGTTTTTCTTGAACGGTTTCAATGGTTTTCATTGTTTTCGTTCATTGACTTACATTTCTATTCCGAGATTGGAAAGAGAGAAAGAAGTATTAATCGAGCTGTTCGTGTGCAGGTGAACGAGCAGTAGGCGGCTTGCGAGCGGAGTCGTGAAGCGCCTCTTTCCTTCTTCTTTCCAAAATCTAAGTGAGTGGCTACCAACCCGATTAGCTAGCTCTGCTTCCAGCTTCACTCCGTTGCCCCGATCAAACGATACCAAGTAATAATAAAAGAAACCAAGATAAAAGAGAATAACTTGGTTATTATGCTTGTCAAACAAACTTATGAACGGTTATCATCCTGTATGCTAGTTCGTCTATAACTGTTCTATAAATCGTGCTAAGTATGGAAATGTATGCTTGTTATGAAATAAACTGTCAGGATGACTATGCAAAACTGTATGCTATGGAACAAATTCTATGAGTATTCTCGATCACGGACGACTTGTGCACAAGGTATGTTATGAGTTCCGCGGACGGTCACCGGGGCACCGGGATCGATCCGATCCGGACGGAACGTATGTATAGTCGTATGTTACCCGGCAAGTGTTATGCAGCGGGGCTCGCCACCCGCGTTGCACGTCACTTTGCCTTGAGACTATAACCCGTCCCTTCGTGGCATCAAGCCAGTGATCCTATGTATATTTAAACCTGTTGCATACTAACTTGTGTCTTTGTTTCAGGGAAGGCATGGTAAGTATTGTACAAGTAAATTCAGACGGTCAGGTAAAATCCACCGAACGGTGGCACGTTCATTTCAGTAAATTCAATATGCTGCTTACTTGTAAATGAACTAAGGCAAGATAGAAACCCACAAAATATGCATGCTTCACTAAACAACGTGTTGATTGGTATAGTCAGGCTAGCTCGCCTTCACCAGCATATTTCGATATGCTAACCCTCGTTGAAACAGGTTCTCCGCACCAAGGCGATCCGAGCGAGGAGCCGAAGTCGTCTTCCCGATCCAGTCCAGCTGTTGGCGCATCTTCACCGCGCCTCGAAGCCCTTTGGAGTCAGGAGCCTGCAACTCTTCATACACAAATGCAGCTCCGTGGTAAAGCGATCCTCCAGCCTGGAGGTCTTAATCATTTTGAGTTTATAAAAGGATGTAATGTACAGGACTGCTATCTCATTTTGAGTCAACCCTTTTGTAAGCCGTTCGGCATAATAGCTAACTTGTTCAAGAGTTTGTAATAGATGTTCATTATCAATAAAGAGAACTTTTCTATGTTTCAATCTGTGTTTCAATTTATCTACGTACTCTGAGTATGTGCTTGCCATGCAAATCATTAAAGCCTTGTGCGGGTTCAACTCCAGGCCCGCACGGCGGTCACGGCTCGGGGGACGCCTCGGGGCGTGACATAGAGGTATCAGAGCACAGATTTAAAGTTCCTTAGACTTCGTGCTGGAAAAGTTCCTTTAACGATCAAATTCCTGTGCGAACTCTTGAACTCGCTAGGCCAAAATGAGATACATTCATGCAATAAGTCCATAATACATTATGATCCTAATGTAATTTACCTTCTTTTGAAAGAATGGATCCAGCGCAATCTGCAGCGCAACCACCGATCGAAACACAAGAGAGCAGTTCGGGCAATTCGGGAAGCTCTCGAAGCCAAAGAGGCATGTCTCAAGTCGACCCGCTTGAGCGGGTAATGCAAATGTTAGAATCGTAACGACAACGAGACGATGCTCGCCAAGCTAAGCTCGAGAGTAATCTAGAGACCCGATTCTCAGTCCAACAGAAGCAGGTCGATGCCCTGCAACAAATTGTTCAGACTTTGGCTGCCAACCATTCCGCCGCAACAGCAGCGACCCCGGTGGAACAGCCCGTGCTTGAAGTGGAGACGCCTCAAATTCCAAGACCGAGGGACGTGACTGCCTTCAACTTGGGCCATTTCAAGAAAGTCTGCAATACCCCTTTCAACGGGACTGAGGACCCAGTGGTAGCTCTAGATTGGCTAGCCGAGATTGAAGACCACTTCACTCTGCTAGAGGTCCCCGAAGATAAGCGCGTCGCCTGTGCGCAACTGCAGCTCCGCCTCAACGCACACGATTGGTGGGACGTGCATCGACGATCTCTCCAATTTGATCACGGAGAGGAGGTGATCTCGTGGACGACCTTTCGTGCCGCGTTCGAAGAGGAGTTTATACCGCCTCCAGTACAACGTAAAATGGAAAATGACTTCGTGCAGCTGAGGCAGGGCAGTATGACAGTTAAGCAATACTCCGCCGAGTTCAACCGACTCTCGAAGTTCGCTAGGGCCTATTTACCTGATGCAGCGAGTCGAGCTAAAAGGTTTGAAGGTGGTCTCCGTCCTGCCATCCATTCGCACGTGGTCAATAATCAGTACGGGACAATGCGTGAAGTCATGAATCACGCCCTATCTCTCGAACCACAATATCCTCACGTTTCTGTCGGCGCTGTGCATACATCCAGTCACAAACGCCAAAGCGACGATGGAGGAAACAATGCTGCAAAATGACATAATGACGGTGGTCGCCACAAAGGGAACCAGAGACCATACTGTGATTTTTGTAGAAGACGTGGGCACACTACTGATAGATGTTACAGCAGAAAAGGTCTATGCTTCAACTGTGGCGGGCAAGGCCACGTAGTTCGGGATTGTCCACTCCCCTCTAAGCTCCTGCCTCAACACAATAACCCCTAACGGTTGGTTCTATTCTTAAGTTTCGGGACGAAACTTCCAATTGGTTGGGTAGGATGTAGCGCCCCGTTCCCCCGCTGAGGGGAGCGCGGCTAAGAAACACAAACGGTATCGTTCGATCGGGATAGATTGAATTAAGAACTCGTCCTCGTTATGGATTTGCTTCTTCGGAATCGATTCCCATATTCAGTGGACTGTGCCCCCGGGATCGGCTTAGCGGCAGAGTCAGGAGGGACCTCTCCGCTGCTATCTTTTATTGCCTCGGTTTTCGATGTCGCTTGTTGCTTTCGTGCTTTGAGTTAGTTTTGGGATTTGCTTGTTTTCCTTGAACGGTTTCGATGGTTTTCATTGTTTTTGTTCATTGACTTGCATTTCTATTTCGAGATTGGAAAGAGAGGAAGAAGTATTAATCGAGCTGTTCGTGTGCAGGTGAACGAGCAGTAGGCGGCTTGCGAGCGGAGTCGTGAAGCGCCTCTTTCCTTCTTCTTTCCAAAATCTAAGTGAGTGGCTACCAACCCGATTAGCTAGCTCTGCTTCCAGCTTCACTCCGTTGCCCCGATCAAACGATACCAAGTAATAATAAAAGAAACCAAGATAAAAGAGAATAACTTGGTTATTATGCTTGTCAAACAAACTTATGAACGGTTATCATCCTGTATGCTAGTTCGTCTATAACTGTTCTATAAATCGTGCTAAGTATGGAAATGTATGCTTGTTATGAAATAAACTGTCAGGATGACTATGCAAAACTGTATGCTATGGAACAAATTCTATGAGTATTCTCGATCACGGACGACTTGTGCACAAGGTATGTTATGAGTTCCGCGGACGGTCACCGGGGCACCGGGATCGATCCGATCCGGACGGAACGTATGTATAGTCGTATGTTACCCGGCAAGTGTTATGCAGCGGGGCTCGCCACCCGCGTTGCACGTCACTTTGCCTTGAGACTATAACCCGTCCCTTCGTGGCATCAAGCCAGTGATCCTATGTATATTTAAACCTGTTGCATACTAACTTGTGTCTTTGTTTCAGGGAAGGCATGGTAAGTATTGTACAAGTAAATTCAGACGGTCAGGTAAAATCCACCGAACGGTGGCACGTTCATTTCAGTAAATTCAATATGCTGCTTACTTGTAAATGAACTAAGGCAAGATAGAAACCCACAAAATATGCATGCTTCACTAAACAACGTGTTGATTGGTATAGTCAGGCTAGCTCGCCTTCACCAGCATGTTTCGATATGCTGACCCTCGTTGAAACAGGTTCTCCGTACCAAGGCGAACCGAGCGAGGAGCCGAAGTCGTCTTCCCGATCCAGTCCAGCTGTTGGCGCATCTTCACCGCGCCTCGAAGCCTTTTGGAGTCAGGAGCCTGCAACTCTTCATACACAAATGCAGCTCCGTGGCAAAGCGATCCTCCAGCCTGGAGGTCTTAATCATTTTGAGTTTATAAAAGGATGTAATGTACAGGACTGCTATCTCATTTTGAGTCAACCCTTTTGTAAGCCGTTCGGCATAATAGCTAACTCGTTCAAGAGTTTGTAATAGATGTTCATTATCAATAAAGAGAACTTTTCTATATTTCAATCTGTGTTTCAATTTATCTGCGTACTCTGAGTTTGTGCTTGCCATGCAAATCATTAAAGCCTTGTGCGGGTTCAACTCCAGGCCCGCACGGCGGTCACGGCTCGGGGGACGCCTCGGGGCGTGACATAGGGGGGGCATAATGTATGGAACGAACGTGTGCCTTTTCTAAAGGAAACCCAAGTTGCCTCGATTGTCCCGAACACTCAGTTGGCTAATGCATTGCATTGCAACAAGTCCCTTTCCGCTGCTTACTCGATTGATGCGATGATAGCCAACTATCAACTTAAACGATTGGCCTTGCACGGGCGCAACCCCAGGCCCGTGCGGCATCACGTCCCCCGAAAGCTCGAACGGGCCATTCGCTTGGCTCCCTTCATCCCTCGCACCCGCGGGACGGGCGCGGTGATTCGCGTCCGGCGCGCCGAGGCACGGTGATACGTGCCCGGTTCATTAATTCCCGGCCGCACGCGGCGGGGCAGGGCGGAGCGGCGGCCCGGGCGGGGCCGGGGCGTGACAGAATGGTATCAGAGCGGAATCGATCTTCTGGCCCGAAAACGTTGCTATGACTTTGAGATCGATATGGTTTTGCAAAGAGCGTTCCATACAATAAGTCCATAGATATTCTCAAAGTGCAAAATGTTTCCTGAACTTGAATTGCTTGATTGTTTCGATTGAGTACGGCGAGGGACGGCACTATCGCTACTCGGGATATCGAGAAGTTTATCCTTGAAGTTTCGAGGACGAAACTTTTTGTTGGTTGGTAAGTATGTAACGCCCCGCTCCGCGCCGGCGTTATGTATCAAGGTGAGTGGGCAGAACTTCGTTCTCTGATTCTTGCACGCCTTAAATAAATAACCTGAGTTTTTGCTTGCAATGTTTTCTTAAGAGAATGATAGAACCTGCCTTGCATGTTAATGAACGAACTCACCTAGCTTGTCTTTGAATCAATGTCTGCTAAACGAGAATCCTATATCGCCTGCTTAGAGTGCATGAACATGTTCACTATCGTCTATGCTTCGAGAGAACCATACTGTGCCTGAATGTGTTCAAGTGATAAGTCGGATTTGCCCCGCAACAAGGATTTGCGTTATGATGGTTCGTCTCGTCTGCATACTAAGAGTTTATTTGATAGTGTTCCATGCATTCGCACGCGGTCGGACAATGACTATTGGTGGAGAGCTGAACTGCATGTGTCCCGGCTGCTACCATGATAGTGCAAAGCAACCATGAGTCACAGCTGCCTCTAGCATCAGATAAAAGAGTCATTGGTATGCTGGACTAACCGCTACCGATCCTGAGATACTCGGGGACTGCCCTGCATATAGCTAAGTCATTGTGTTGGCTTGGATAGTGACTGCCCCTAAGAATGTGCAGCGTGTGTCTAGCCTTGCATCAGACCCTCGAGTCGCACGAGACACGCTGCGCACACCCTGAAACATAAACGGTTTGCTTGCTTGCATATTCAATATGAAACTCTGTTTCCAAACATGTTTCTAAACAAGTAAATCGACTCTGCT
Organism: Iris macrosiphon; assembly: GCA_036927795.1. Classification (NCBI taxonomy): domain Eukaryota; kingdom Viridiplantae; phylum Streptophyta; class Magnoliopsida; order Asparagales; family Iridaceae; genus Iris; species Iris macrosiphon. The sequence goes on along the minus strand of JAYESA010000014.1, from coordinate 126,656,660 downwards.
AGAACTGCATGAAACGAACCTAGGTAAAACTAGAAAGATCACTAGTAATGTAATATTTTATAACATGATTACTTAGTGCCTGTTTGAGTGAATGCTTGTTTCTGTTCAGTTGATTTATCTCACCAGTACTTATATAAAGTGCTGACCCACCAACAGTTTACTTGTTCGCAGGTACTGGATCGTCCGAGGAAGCGATAGGCGTGCCACAGTCCCGAAGACCCGGAATCCTGGTTTCGATTGTTGCCCCGAGAATGCTATCGTATAAGGGGGCATAATGTATGGAACGAACGTGTGCCTTTGCTAAAGGAAACCCAAGTTGCCTCGATTGTCCCGAACACTCAGTTGGCTAATGCATTGCATTGCAACAAGTCCCTTTCCGCTGCTTACTCGATTGATGCGATGATAGCCAACTATCAACTTAAATGATTGGCCTTGTACGGGCGTAACCCCAGGCCCGTGCGGCATCACGTCCCCCGAAAGCTCGAACGGGCCATTCGCTTGGCTCCTTTCCTCCCTCGCACCCGCGGGACGGGCACGGTGATTCGCGTCCGGCGCGCCGAGGCACGGTGATACGTGCCCGGTTCGTTAATTCCCGGCCGCACGGGGCGGGGCAGGGCAGAGCGGCGGCCCGGGCGGGGCCGGGGCGTGACAGCGCACGTATCTGTGAAGACCGCACGCGACCAAGTCGTCCCGTTTGGCGGGGCGTACTCAGTTCCGGGGGGAAACAGGGTCTGGTTTTTTCCTGTTTTTGGATCGCGGTGTGCAATCACCACAGGACGCGATGTTCCGAACAGTTTGTCCGGACACCGAGAGGGTCATACAGGCTTCACAACGTAATTTACAGAATCAAAAACAGAGCTACGAGGCGAAAGTTACACGCACCTGAAGGGGACCCGAAAACCAGGGTCTGAAACGTGTCCGACACGTGTCGGACACGAGAATTCAAATTAGGGCTAGGGTTAGGGTTTCACTCAGGCGGCCGGAGGACGGCGAGGCAGGCCGGGGCAGGGCTGCACGACGGCTGGCTGGTCGGCGGCGAGCGGCAGGCGCCGGGGGCGGCGGGCCGAGGCTGGCCGGAGCTCTGGCCCGCTGCTGCTGGACTGACGAGGGGAGGAGGAAGGAGGGACGACTCCGGCGGCTGGGCAGCGGCGTTGTCCGGTGGCAGCGGCGACGGAGGGCGTCGACTGCGCTCGGGGAGGGGTCGCCGGACGGTTAGGGTTCCGGTGGGTGGAGATCGGGTGGCAGAGGGAGAGACCGGAGGAGGAGGGTTTAATAGGCGAGGCGGAGCTGCGGCAGGCCGAGAAAGGCGGTCGAGAGGGGTGGCGTGGCATCGCGAGGCGGCCGGAGCGCCGGGCGGAGCGTCGTGTGGAGCGCCGGGCGACGCGGACACGGGGACTGGGGAAGAGGGGAGCCGGGTCGGGTCCGGGCGGGTCAGGTTCAGGCGGACCCGACCCGACCCGTTAGGTCAACGGGCCGCGGGCTGAATGGGCTGGGCCCAACGGGCTGGGCTCAGGTAAATAATAGGAATAATAATAATAATAATAATAATAATAATAATAATAATAATATTAATAAATCAGTTAATTAAATAAATAATTAATAAATACTTTTTAGGTGTTTTAAAATAGGTCCGGGGTCCAATAAATTCCAGAAAAATTATCCTAAGTCCAGTTTTTCATTTTACACCCAAAAATATTATTTTCATAATATTTTAATGTTGTTTAATATCAATTAAAAATTATGTAATAATTCAAAATCCTGATTTTAATTTCAGAAAATTCCCAGAAAATTCTAGAAAATTGTGAAAAATCCCAATTTTAGTATTTTTTGAAAAATCAGAGGCTTATAATCTACCCAACTTATAAAATTTCGTCCTCGAAATTTAAATTATGGCAGGGTTCTCTCTGTCCAAACTCACTTGATTACAGTCTAACGGGTTTCTCTCAGGTGGACATTGCGGTCGCTACCCAACTTAGAATTCTACCCATATCCTCTAAGGCTGTACAACTAGTAAAGCTAGGTCTCAACTTAATAAATTTGGGTATTGAATCTTAAGTCTGCAACACAAAACACAGCACCTAGGGTCTTGTCTTAGTCATAAAGGGTTATCATCAATTCGTCCGGTCTGAGGGGTATGTCTAGCACTACAAATCAACTTATACCAAACACAGGATTTTGTCTTTCCGAAATAAGGAAAGACGAGGACCAATAATAAAGAGTTTAAGGGCGAGGTGGTAGAACAGAGGTATAGGGATCAAGGCGTTTAAGGAATTCTAGTGGGAATTTGTCAGGCGGTTATGGATTGAGATTCTATTCTGGTAATCATTTGTTCGCATGCTCGCATTAGTACAGTTATGCTCAGACATGTCTAGGGCAGGTATACTAGTCAACTGTATATCCCAATCCACGCAAAGTAGTGCGAAGGGCGAACCAAATGCACTAAGGTTGATCAGACCGTAATACATTGATTCTGAGTAGACAATTGTATTAGTGTGTCGACCCACTAATACATATGTCATGAACAAGCTTGATAAAAGGATAAGCTTGCAAAACTAGGCTATAAAATAGCAGCATAAGTCAAGTACAGCAAAATGAAGTGCGCTAGATGGTGATGAAAGAAGATACAATTTTTTTTTTTTTTAAGTTCACAAACAACCTACATTAAGCAAAATAACAAAAATTTCTACAAACTCTACAGTTATCAGATATAAAAGCATACCAGGTTATTAGCAAGTTTAAAATTTACTAGGTTGGGGCTGAGGTCACGAACCAATGGGCACGAGCTAAACAATGCTAGGAACGGTATCTACAAATCACTTACGCGCATTAATTGCTCCAAGAGTCTGCGCGTTCTCCACCATCATGCTGGTAGAGCATCTCGTGGTGATCTTGTAGGAACCTCGTCGCTTGTTGATAGGTCCATTACTCTGCATCCAAAATAAACGATAAGGGGCGCACAGGAATCAAGGCAGGATGCAAGTCAAGGAATTAATTCGAATCCGAGATAGATGTCAAGAACGATTCAAGCAAGTGGATGAGATCCTAAAACTTCGTATTCTTCTTGCAGGCCTGTTCGGTCCCTAAGTTGAAACCGAACAATTTAGTCGTTAACCTGCATGGGCCACCACAAAAACGTATCACGACCCGCACCCGGTTATTCGGGCACGAGTGCGTGGGCACGTCCAGCCTACGCCGCAGTGTCGGCGGTAGTACGCTCTCTAGGTCATTTCTGGGGTCAATAAGTATCTATCTCATCCATAATAATGAACATGTAAGAATAATCACAGGAAATAGGAATGCTAAGATTTTATAATATTTAATCTGTGACAACCAATCCACAGTTAATACAAGCCAGAAGATAAATCGGGGATAAACCTGAGTTTATGCTGAAAGGAAATAAAATAATAACTAACTGGCTACTCCTCCTCAAAGGTAGTCTCCTGAGTGGGAACTGGCTCCTCAATGTGTCACCTGCTAACTCATAGGGGCCTTAATAGGTAGGGGCAAAGTCCTCATCATCGCCTAAAACAACGGATCCAGTCAGGAAAGGAGCAAAGTACACAATGCACAACAAGATTAAACTAAATATTCATGACAATTAACTTGAGTATCATGTTGAGAAAGTTGCATAGAAGAACATCAATATCTCAGAGTTAATGCTAAAAACAGGAATATGAGAAAACCAAAATAAATGAGACAAAAAAGAACTACAACAGTCTGCAAGAATTATAACAAGATCTAGAAACTATCTGTGTGAACTTGTGTTTGTTTTAGAATACATAGTTGGCATGTAGGGGTTTATAAGGCTAATCCGGCCGTCATAAACGGCTATTAAATATGAATAATCGAGATCCAGCTGATGGACAGTCGTGTACCAACAGCTATTAAACAATAGGGGGAAAGGTAAACTACATGCCTTCTAGTATTCTCCCACCCGACATGAAAAGCAAGACATGAAATACAGTATCCAAGACATGAAATTCAGTATTCTAGCACTACGTGTAATCATCAAGGGTACTAGTAAAGCAGGAATTAACTATCACAATATAAAGATTAAACTTGAAGTGCAGGTACTCGCCTGTTGTTTGGATCCGATTAATAGTTCTTGGGGGAAATATCCAGAGATGAGTCCAAATGCTAAAATAGACATTACCATCACGCTCAGAAGATGTCAAATAGCTAGAAATGCCTGTCCTTGGGTCCAATTTGGAGACAAGGGCAAAAATGACAGTTTTGGGTCAAAACGGGGTCCGCCGTTGGGCCCGCTTTGCACCGAAAAACGTGTCCGGGTCAAAGGTCTCCAAATTCACCAAACTTAGTGTCAACAGGTCAGGAACGCTGATACGAACCCAACGGAACTTCCAGATTTGGATTCTAATGAGCCGAACACAAAATCATCCGTCGAGCGGGGCCTATGGGGCCCACGACACGCGATTTCGTCAACGTTCTCAGAATCGAACCAAACTTGACCCACAGGACCAGCGTATCGCTACGAGTCCGATGGCGCAAGTTTCGTCTCGATCCGACGTGTGTGCACGAAGTTATGGTGAATTGCAGAAAAGGCGGATACGGGGCGATGTCCGTGGATACGCGTTGATTCCGGTGTGCACGCACACCCGAATCAGCTTCCACGAAAACTCACACATCCGTATCGACGATGCGCACATATCTGTGAAGACCGCACGCGACCAAGTTGTCCCGTTTCGCGGGGCATACTCAGTTCCGGGGTGAAACAGGGTCTGGTTTTTTCCTGTTTTTGGATCGCGGTGTGCGATCACCACAGGACGCGATGTCCCGAACAGTTTGTCCGGACACCGAGAGGGTCATACAGGCTTCACAACGCAATTTGCGGAATCGAAAACAGAGCTACGAGACGAAAGTTACACGCACCTGAAGGGGACCCGAAAACCAGGGTCTGAAACGTGTCCGACACGTGTCGGACACGAGAATTCAAATTAGGGCTAGGGTTAGGGTTTCACTCAGGCGGTCGGAGGACGGCGAGGCAGGCCGGGGCAGGGCTGTACGGTGGCTGGCTGGTCGACGGCGAGCGGCAGGCGCCGGGGGCGGCGGGCCGAGGCTGGCCGGAGCTCTGGCCCGCTGCTGCTGGACTGACGAGGGGAGGAGGAAGGAGGGGCGACTCCGGCGGCTGGGCAGCGGCGTTGTCCGGTGGCAGCGGCGGCGGAGGGCGTCGGTTGCGCTCGGGGAGGGGTCGCCGGACGGTTAGGGTTCCGGTGGGTGGAGATCCGGTGGCTGAGGGGGAGACCGGAGGAGGAGGGTTTAATAGGCGAGGCGGAGCTGCGGCAGGCCGAGAAAGGCGGTCGAGAGGGGTGGCGTGGCGTCGCGAGGCGGCCGGAGCGCCGCACGAAGCGCCGGGCGACGCGGACACGGGGACTGGGGAAGAGGGGAGCCGGGTCGGGTCCGGGCGGGTCGGGTTCAGGCGGACCCGACCCGACCCGTTAGGTCAATGGGCCGCGGGCTGAATGGGCTGGGCCCAACGGGCTGGGCTCAGGTAAATAATAGGAATAATAATAATAATAATAATAATAATAATAATAATAATAATAAATCAGTTAATTAAATAAATAATTAATAAATACTTTTTAGGTGTTTTAAAATAGGTCCGGGGTCCAATAAATTCCAGAAAAATTACCCTAAGTCCAGTTTTTCATTTTACACCCAAAAATATTATTTTCATAATATTTTAATATTGTTTAATATCAATTAAAAATTATGTAATAATTTAAAATCCTGATTTTAATTTCAGAAAATTTCTAGAAAATTCCAGAAAATTGTGAAAAATCCCAATTTTAGTATTTTTTGAAAAACCAGAGGCTTACAATCTACCCAACTTATAAAATTTCGTCCTCGAAATTTAAATTATGGCAGGGTTCTCTCTGTCCAAACTCACTTGATTACAGTCTAACGGGTTTCTCTCAGGTGGACATTGCGGTCGCTACCCAACTTAGAATTCTACCCATATCCTCTAAGGCTGTACAACTAGTAAAGCTAGGTCTCAACTTAATAAATTTGGGTATTGAATCTTAAGTCTGCAACACAAAACACAGCACCTAGGGTCTTGTCTTAGTCATAAAGGGTTATCATCAATTCGTCCGGTCTGAGGGGTATGTCTAGCACTACAAATCAACTTATACCAAACACAGGATTTTGTCTTTCCGAAATAAGGAAAGACGAGGACCAATAATAAAGAGTTTAAGGGCGAGGTGGTAGAACAGAGGTATAGGGATCAAGGCGTTTAAGGAATTCTAATGGGAATTTGTCAGGCGGTTATGGATTGAGATTCTATTCTGGTAATCATTTGTTCGCATGCTCGCATTAGTACAGTTATGCTCAGACATGTCTAGGGCAGGTATACTAGTCAACTGTATATCCCAATCCACGCAAAGTAGTGCGAAGGGCGAACCAAATGCACTAAGGTTGATCAGACCGTAATACATTGATTCTGAGTATACAATTGTATTAGTGTGTCGACCCACTAATACATATGTCATGAACAAGCTTGATAAAAGGATAAGCTTGCAAAACTAGGCTATAAAATAGCAGCATAAGTCATGTACAGCAAAATGAAGTGCGCTAGATGGCGATGAAAGAAGATACAATTTTTTTTTTTTAAGTTCACAAACAACCTACATTAAGCAAAATAACAAAAATTTCTACAAACTCTACAGTTATCAGATATAAAAGCATACCAGGTTATTAGCAAGTTTAAAATTTACTAGGTTGGGGCTGAGGTCACGAACCAATGGGCACGAGCTAAACAATGCTAGGAACGGTATCTACAAATCACTTACGCACATTAATTGCTCCAAGAGTCTGCGCGTTCTCCACCATCATGCTGGTAGAGCATCTCATGGTGATCTTGTAGGAACCTCGTCGCTTGCTGATAGGTCCATTACTCTGCATCCAAAATAAACGATAAGGGGCGCACAGGAATCAAGGCAGGATGCAAGTCAAGGAATTAATTCGAATCCGAGATAGATGTCAAGAACGATTCAAGCAAGTGGATGAGATCCTAAAACTTCGTATTCTTCTTGCAGGCCTGTTCGGTCCCTAAGTTGAAACCGAACAATTTAGTCGTTGACCTGCATGGGCCACCACAAAAACGTGTCACGACCCGCACCCGGTTATTCGGGCACGAGTGCGTGGGCACGTCCAGCCTACGCCGCAGTGTCGGCGGTAGTACGCTGTCTAGGTCATTTCTGGGGTCAATAAGTATCTATCTCATCCACAATAATGAACATGTAAGAATAATCACAGGAAATAGGAATGCTAAGATTTTATAATATTTAATCTGTGACAACCAATCCACAGTTAATACAAGCCAGAAGATAAATCGGGGATAAACCCGAGTTTATGCTGAAAGAAAATAAAATAATAACTAACTGGCTACTCCTCCTCAAAGGTAGTCTCCTGAGTGGGAACCGGCTCCTCAATGTGTCACCTGCTAACTCATAGGGGCCTTAATATGTATGGGCAAAGTCCTCATCATCGCCTAAAACAACGGATCCAGTCAGGAAAGGAGCAAAGTACACAATGCACAACAAGATTAAACTAAATATTCATGACAATTAACTTGAGTATCATGTTGAGAAAGTTGCATAGAAGAACATCAATATCTCAGAGTTAATGCTATAAACAGGAATATGAGAAAACCGAAATAAATGAGACAGGAAAAGAACTACAACAGTCTGCAAGAATTATAACAAGATCTAGAAACTATCTGTGTGAACTTGTGTTTGTTTTAGAATACATAGTTGGCATGTAGGGGTTTATAAGGCTAATCCGGCCATCATAAACGGCTATTAAACATGAATAATCGAGATCCGGCTGATGGACAGTCGTGTACCAACAGCTATTAAACAATAGGGGGAAAGGTAAACTACATGCCTTCTAGTATTCTCCCACCCGACATGAAAAGCAAGACATGAAATACAGTATCCAAGACATGAAATCCAGTATTCTAGCACTACGTGTAATCATCAAGGGTACTAGTAAAGCAGGGAATTAACTATCACAATATAAAGATTAAACTTGACAGGTACTTGCCTGTTGTTTGGATCCGATTAATAGTTCTTCGGGGAAATATCCAGAGATGAGTCCAAATGCTGAAATAGACATTACCATTACGCTCAGAAGATGTCAAATAGCTAGAAACGCCTGTCCTTGGGTCCAATTTGGAGACAAGGACAAAAACGGCAGTTTTGGGTCAAAATGGGGTCCGCCGTTGGGCCCGCTTTGCACCGAAAAACGTGTCCGGGTCAAAGGTCTCCAAATTTACCAAACTTAGTGTCAACAGGTCAGGAACGCTGATACGAACCCAACGGAACTTCCAGATTTGGATTCCGATGAGCCGAACACAAAATCGCCCGTCGAGCGGGGCCTGGGGGGCCCACGACACGCGATTTCGTCAACGTTCTCAGAATCGAACCAAACTTGACCCACAGGACCAGCGTATCGCTACGAGTCTGATGGCGTAAGTTTCGTCTCGATCCGACGTGTGTGCACGAAGTTAGGGTAAATTGCAGAAAAGGCGGATACGGGGCGATGTCTGTGGATACGCGTTGATTCCGGTGTGCACGCACACCCGAATCAGCTTCCACGAAAACTCACACGTCCGTATCGACGATGCGCACGTATCTGTGAAGACCGCACGCGACCAAGTCGTCCCGTTTGGCGGAGCGTACTCAGTTCCGGGGTAAAACAGGGTCTGGTTTTTTCCTGTTTTTGGATCGCGGTGTGCGATCACCACAGGACGCGATGTCCCGAACAGTTTGTCCGGACACCGAGAGGGTCATACAGGCTTCACAACGCAATTTGCGAAATCGAAAACAGAGCTACGAGGCGAAAGTTACACGCACCTGAAGGGGACCCGAAAACCAGGGCCTGAAACGTGTCCGACACGAGAATTCAAATTAGGGCTAGGGTTAGGGTTTCACTCAGGCGGCCGGAGGACGGCGAGGTAGGCCGGGGCAGGGCTGCACGGCGGCTGGCTGGTCGGCGGCGAGCGGCAGGCGCCGGGGGCGGCGGGCCGAGGCTGGCCGGAGCTCTGGCCCGCTGCTGCTGGACTGACGAGGGGAGGAGGAAGGAGGGGCGACTCCGGCGGCTGGGCAGCGGCGTTGTCCGGTGGCAGCGGCGGCGGAGGGCGTCGGTTGCGCTCGGGGAGGGGTCGCCGGACGGTTAGGGTTCCGGTGGGTGGAGATCCGGTGGCTGAGAGGGAGACCGGAGGAGGAGGGTTTAATAGGCGAGGCGGAGCTGCGGCAGGCCGAGAAAGGCGGTCGAGAGGGGTGGCGTGGCGTCGCGAGGCGGCCGGAGCGCCGGGCGGAGCGCCGCGCGGAGCGCCGCGCGACGTGGGCACGGTGACTGGGGAAGAGGGGAGCCGGGTCGGGTCCGGGCGGGTCGGGTTCAGGCGGACCCGACCCGACCCGTTAGGTCAACGGGCCGCGGGCTGAATGGGCTGGGCCCAACGGGCTGGGCTCAAGTAAATAATAGGAATAATAATAATAATAATAATAATATTAATAAATCAGTTAATTAAATAAATAATTAATAAATACTTTTTAGGCGTTTTAAAATAGGTCCGGGGTCCAATAAATTCCAGAAAAATTATCCTAAGTCCAGTTTTTCATTTTACACCAAAAAATATTATTTTCATAATATTTTAATGTTGTTTAATATCAATTAAAAATCATGTAATAATTCAAAATCCTGATTTTAATTTCAGAAAATTTTCAGAAAATTCCAGAAAATTGTGAAAAATCCCAATTTTAGTATTTTTTGAAAAATCAGAGGCTTACACATGACGTTTGACGTCATCGCCTACTGCGATTGCAACTCTAGGATCGTACGACATCACGTTCCGAAGAAAACGATTGTTTTACGAGAGCGTTGGCGTGGTGATTTCACGTTCAGCGGGGACGATCGAACTTGCGAAAGATTAAAACATAACAGTGAGGACGATTGATTATTTTATGATCTATATTATTCTAGCATTAGCACATAAAGTCACAGATGAATACAGATAGCAATATATTTCCTGACTTCCGAGTAAAAATGATATATGAAGAAGATATGCTCTTGTGTGATTTTGATACTATGCTAAATGGATATGTCACTTCACCTCAAAAGTTGTAATGACAATTTAGGGTTATTTATTTACATTTGTTCCAATAACGTGGGTCTATAATGATTATTAATCATTAAGTGAACCATTAGCTAGCTAGTAAGCCTATATATTTATACTATTTCAATAATTTGAATCTATAAAAAAAATTAATACAATTTATAAAGACACTACAAAAATTGATTGGTATTAGTCTATATTTTAAATATTTATAAATTTGTCACTACCATGGACTGTTCAATCCCACTACAGAACTGCCAAAATTTTGACAGTCCAAACTTAAAAATTTTTAGACTAACACCGATCAACTTTTACAGTACCTTTATAAAAAGTCAAAAGTAATCGAGTTAACCACTAGATAGTAACCCTATAGGAAAGAAGTGTTTGGAAGAACTTTTGACATGTTTGATAGCGCAAGAAGATGTCCCTATCCAATAGGTATTTGCAGCCAAAGTGCATTTGTTCTCTCACAATAGGTGAAATCCATGTTGAGGTCTGTGAATGTTGACATCAAGAAGAAGAAGATATGGGTCACAGTCCTAGCTCCCTTACTTTTGGACTTTGGTACGCCAACTTGGAATGCTAGGGCTCAGTGAATGGTCCCCTTCCCTTCCCTTCTGTGCATCAGTTACTTGTCATAAAAGAGAATTTGGAACGAATCTCAAACGTCCTCTTCATGTTTGGAAAGGTAACCGCATCTACACGCACTCTCGTCATATATAAACCAGAAGTTTAGGATTTGGGATAAGAGAATGGTTAATTTCCTAACTTTTTTTTTATATACTACATAATATTTGCTTCTCTTTATTTTTTTAGTTTTTTTTTTCCGGACTTGCGGGTGCAAGTGGCTGCATAAAAGAATTCAAAAAAGAAAAAAAAATTAGAAAGGTCTTCTTCTTTTTTAAATATCCGACCATACGTACGAAATTTTGTACACGCTACGTTACATGTCATTTGGATCCACTGTTCTATATCTTTTTCGCAGTTTGATTCTGAAACCGTTCGTCTAGTCAGAAAGATTATAACTCTTCTCACTAACCACAAAAATCAGTCGAATTCGGTATGAAAAAGGGTTACTGAAGTTCTAAGTTTACCTCCAAGGAGAGGCTTTATCAGCAATACCTTTCCGTTCTTTGTTGAGGTTCTTGCCGGGGTACAAAAATTTCTAGAATAGTCAGAAGAGGCAGGGCCTATTTTACTGGCTCATAGTTGTCTATTCATCAGTATTTTTCATGTTTGAAGTGCAGGTCAAAATCCTAGAGTTACAACGAACGTCAATGTTTATACGTTACTTTGATATTCTCTATTGGCATTTTACAAGAGTGATGTTCGAAGATTAAATTCTATTGGCATAATATTTAGTTAGATGTCAGGATACTACAAATATAATGAATATCTTTCCTCGTGAATACATTGAAATAATATAAATACTTGTTACACTCCAAAATATGGAAGTCAAATGAGGGGAAAAAAAAATTTGTTGTAGTATAAACTACTAATGGAGTTCTTCAAAAACTTGTTGAGAGAGAGAGAGAGAGAGAGAGAGATGGAAAAAAGAGAAACTTGTATTAAAAAAGTAGGAGGAACACTCCCATGGATTCAAGGGCGGAGCCGACAAAAAATTTAGGAGATATTTAGAGCAAGTATGAAAATAAATAAATAATAAACTAACAAAATAAACAAAAATATGAAAAAAAAAATTGAATATTCAGACAATCTACTCAAGATTCAAACCATGGATCTTCCCTTCTACACCCAACCCCACTACCAATTGAGCTAACATTGCTAGTTTGTTACTAGTTAAAAACATGTCTATTTATTTAAGCCCGGGCTACAGCCCGGGCCAGCCCACCCGAAGCTCCGCCAGTGCTTGGATTTTTCACCATGAATAAATACAATAACCCAGTTTGTTACCAGAGATAAAATTGACATATCACTAGAAGTCACATAGGTAGTCATAACAAACTACAACACTTTCGCTTGAGTGCGCTCAACTCAATATACAACATGTATCAATCTTCATTAATGATCAGCATCAATCTTCAAGGATAATTGGCCAACATCAGTCTTCAGAATTGACTATTTTTTAATTTTCAGGGATATTTATCTTCAATCTTCATGTAGCAGATTAACATAGTTTATGGAAATATAAAAATATAGGTAGACTTCACCAAAACCTTCACTACAAAAATACAACAAATTAGTGACAAAAATATACATCGAAAAAGTCAAAGAATCCATTGCTAAACAGTAATAACGATATAATATCGACGAGCAATTTTCATCGATAAGTAAAGTGTCATTAAAAAATATATGTCGCTAAGTCGTCGGTCATGCAATAAACAAGCAACGGTTAAGCGACAGACATGTTAGCGACAACTCAATGGCATTATAGCAACGATATCTAAGTAGCGACGAAAATAACGACAAATAACGATGACTACATTTTCATATAGAGCGACGTCTCAACGACGGATGATTTTTTCAGTGGGGATAAATTTATTCGTTATGGAACCTAAAATTTATCTCCAATGACGAAAATGGTCGTCAATGATCCTTCGGTAAGGGACCGAAATATCCATCACTGAGATGTCGATGGGGATAAAAAGTACAGAAAACTTTCAGAGTATCAAAGTTTGACTAAATTACATAGAAAAAAATAGTTTGGAAAACTTGCAGGAAGAGAACACAAATGCCCTTAGTAAGGACATTTTATAATTGATTGAGAAATAAAATGGAGAGAAAGAAAATATCCTGGTAAATGCGTATAATAAGATGAAAACGTCCTTACTAAGGGCATTTTTCTCTAGAATTAAGTTAAAAACGCTCTTAGTAAGGACATTTTCCATTATTATTATTTTATTTTTTGTGTGGAGAAAACATAAAAACAGAAATCCAAAACATATTTAGCAAGGGCGTTTTCAATTATTTAATTTTTTTAATACGTAAAAAATTTAAAAAATAGTATAGGTGAAAACGCCCTTAGTAATGATGTTTCTATTAGAAAACTAAAAAAAGAATAATGTTAGTCGTACCTCCTAAGTGTCTTTCGAAATCATCCCTCCTTATGTGATAGTTGAAGTGAAGGTTAATGTGGCAGATGACATGACAAATTTTAAAATTAAAATTAATATTAACATTAATATTAATATTAACACAAATATTAATGTTAATAAACAAAATTTTCTCTTATGTCGGCGGAAGAAGGCGACTTAGGGTTAGGGTTTCACTATCATTGGGACCCTGGCCGCTTGTATCTATCCCTAGGTAAAGGCGACACTGCCGAGGGGACGGTCTGGCAGCGTGACATGGTCGGAGGGTGGTCAACAGTCACTCGACGTCAGTGTAGTGGGGGCGGAGGTCGGAATACCTCCTTGGGAAAGGGTGGTGCTGGTGTAGCCAGATCCCACGGCAGTTCAGTAGGCAGAGGCAGTCAACCGAGCAAGGATGGTAGGGAGGCCATGGGATTACTCCCGGCTAGGGGACCGGGCAGTCGAGAAGACCAACCCGCGGTGGTGGTGTGCCAACCCGCTGGATGTGAGAGGCCGTCGATCCTAGACAAGGATCGATCAGTTAAAGGAGGCTGGCCTGGAACAGACAGGAGGGTCGCATGTAGGGGAGAAGGTGGCTAGTAGGGGGCATCAGGGGTCTTGCGTCGCATTGCTCCTAGTCCGGTGCCGACGGGCCCAAGCAGATCATGGGTGGACGTAATGAGCCGGGGTACTGAAGATATTGATGGCGGGATGAGGTACGTGGAGCCCAAGCAAATCGGTGATAGCCAGAAAACGTTATTCCCTAAGAAAGATATAAACGAGGCCAGCAAACACTAGGTTAATACATTGGTGATGTACGTGCTAGGGGATCAGCCATATTATAGTCAGATTTGAGACTACGCCTATAGCGTCTAGTGACCCAAAGACTCATTGAAGATATATGCTCGCGTAGATGGGTTCTTCGTCACAAATTTTGGGCTCCAGGAGGATGTCGAACGGGTGTTGCAGGGGGGTTCGTGGACGTTTGATGGGAGCGTGATAATATTGAAGCAATGGCTCCCTGATTCTACATGTGAGAGAGAGGTTTTATACAAGGTGCCTGTCTGGATGCGTTTTCCTGGATTCTCCTTCAAATACTGGACCATTCCATTGTTAATGAGATTGGCTAGCCTGATTGGTACTCCGATAAAGGCTGATGAAGCGACCAAAACCAAATCTCTACTTATATATGCCTAAATATTTGCAGAGATAGATGCCAACAAAGACTTACCGCAGGTGGTAGAATACGATGTACCTTCGGGTGATGTGTGCAAGCAGAGGGTTGAATATGAGTGGGTATCGCCAGTATGCAAGATGTGCATGTGCTTTGGTTATACCTTCTATCAGTGCCCGCATGTGGGGGATTCGGGTGGACAGCCGTCACGACAGCAACAGAGCGAGCACCCAACCGCTGATGCAGCAGAAGGATGTAGTGCCATTGAGGACGATGCCACTAAGGGGGTTTTTGATAGGCATGTGGACAATCAGCAGGTGAGACTCAAATCGGACGCAGGGGGGCAGGGGGACGAAGGCAATTAATAAAAAATGGAAGGAACTTATGTTAAAGCCGGTGGGACGAAGGGTGGATGAGCCGTTGGTGTTTAGGCCCAGAATAATCGACCAGCTGGTATGATCATGAGGTGTATGGTGGCAACAGAGAATGCTAGATACCAGGAAGATAATACTCCTGTCGAGAAGATATAGCCCAGCCGAAAAAGACAGGAGGGCATGTTGCTGGAGCCGAATGTATGCATCCCCCCGTCACAGGCGGCCTTACAACAGGAGGAAGTATGTCAGGATAATCCCGCGTGGGAACTTCTATTGAGGGGAAATACCACGGAGACGGGAAGAGGAGGTTTTCAGAGGAGAGGAGCTTGTACCTGACCCGAGTGCTATCCCAAGAGATATAACGGGGGATATGCTCGTTAATTAATGTCTACACTTATATAGAATGTACGGGGGCGTGTTCCATAGGGAGATGGAAGAAGATTAGTGAAGTGATTTAGAGGGAACGATGTACTATTAATGTGCTACTGGAGACTAAAATTAAGTCGCAGAGAATACTCAAGAACAGAACGCCTCTGTACTGGGCTGAGAGCAACAATTTAACTCTATGTAATATGGTGAGGATCTGGGTAAGATGGGATAGCAGGTGCTTGGCGGGGTAGGTTATCCATGTAAGGACCCTAATTTTTATAGGATTATTTCGATAATTAATATTTATTTTTTATTATTTTATTTTATTTAAATATTTATTTGACAAATTATTGAAGTATAGAAACCCTTTGCCCTGGCCTTGAGATTTTGAGTACAACACTAGACCTTACCTTCCAGCCAAACTTGCATAATAGATTTAAATAAGCCAAATTAGGCCCGTGCATTGACTGTCACTCATAAAATCATATTTTTATGCTTCATTTGGGTCGCACAACTGTCGCGGTACAAATAAGGGTATTTGACTAATAATCACCTTTGTCGTTGCGTACGTTTTAATGCGCAACACCAACCCTATTTGTACAACTAACTTGATAACCTAGAGCCTAACTCAACCTATTAGGTCCATGTTAATGATGTCACATTTATTTAAGTCCCCACATGCTTCATAAACTTTGCATGGTTTAAATCCTAGTTTTAAATTCTAATTTTCTATTTTAAGAAACCACATCTTTGCATGTCTTTTGTGCACCTTAATTAAATTAAAATAAATATTTATATAATGAGCTCAATGATCATTAGAGGCCTAGCAAACCATATTGGACCCATATACAAACCTCCCTATTGGACTAAATCCATCACCAAACAACCAACCCACAAGCCCACACAAACTAGTATATAAAAGCATGCACCCCTCCCATCTAAGAAGCCCTAGCCGCCCCTACCGCCTTGTGAAATGCCAACAATAGCAGCCCCCTCTATTTTTAACAACTCTTCTTCTTCCTCTCCCTTCCCTGCACCTCCACGCTCCTCCATGCACCTCTAGGCCGACCATCCACCCTAGAAACTCCTATAACAGGCCAATCTTTGTTGATGCTGTAACCTGCTTTTTTATAGAAGTAAAAACCCCCCCAAAACTGTATTTTCTTCATCTATTTGAATTTCCCTAGTATATTATCAAGTGGCACAAATTTTGGAGGTCGTTTGATACTCCAAAAGGCCATAGTCGCGAAAAAGGTTTCCGCCGTAATTGTATTCGTGTAAGTTTTCCAACTTTGGATCTTTTTTAATTTTTCCATGAACAAAAACTTGTGTAAATCCATGTTAATGATAGATTATGATTAAAAATATCTCCATGCATGAGAAACCCATATTTTTATGTGAAAAACAACCTCGAGTTGATGTACAACTTTGACACGAGCATGTTGAACCATGGCTAGTTGTAGTTCAATGATTATTACCATATTTTATATATAAAATAAAATTTCAAAATTTATCTTAATAATATTTCAGAATATTTAATGTGTTATTTTCATATTAAATAATATTTTGATGCCAATATGGGAGTTACATGCACAAACTATATGTCGAAGTTGCCTAGAATAACTAGTTGTCCTCCGTAGAAACTTTTTGCATGTGATAATGTTGGTTCAATTATTTTCATATAATTATAAATAATTTCAGAATATTAAATAATATATTTTTATATTAAAAATAGATTTTATGCAAGTTGGTAATTTTATATGTACAAACTAGTTTTTAAGTTGCTAGAACACCTAGTTGACGCAGAACAGAATTTTTTGCATGCAATGATGATATTTTGATAATTCTCAATTAATTAAGAATAGTTCCAGAATTTAGTATATACTTAAATTAGTATAATATGATATTTAGATGAGTGTTAGAAATGTTACATGCATGTTTGGTTAGTAGGTTAGTGTTGTAGAGAGTTTTACGACATTGATACGTGCCTACGTATGTATAGAACTAAGCGTGTTCGAACACATGTAAATATTTATACATACATGTGATATCTCGATGTACAAGACCCTCACAACGTGTTAGAGAGTAGCATGGCACGTGTATCTTGGCACGTTGTTCTAGGCCATATAGGTATCATATAAAAAACATATTTTTCTTAAACTATCATAAGAATATTTCCTATACAAAATATTATTAAACTATTTCATAAACAAAACCCTAATAATGTTTATAAACTATTTTCGTAATAATGATCTAATATGGAATATTTATATGTATAAGGACTTGGCTTTAGATAGGATTATGATATGTAGTGTTTGTAACGTTTGCTTGGTTGTTATATTGGGTTGGTAGATATTGGTATGGAGAGTAGCTTGTTTCTTCGTGATTAGATGGGGCCAAATTTCTACTCAGTCTCAACTCTACTTTGGACAAACCCCAGGCAAGATACCTTTGCCAACTTTTACACTATTTAATTTCTTGCTTTCCTTTTTAGTGGCTATTTTCTTTGTCATATATTGTTCTTGATGCTCTTTGTCATATATATAATTTGTCACTTGCTGCTCTAGTCTTACTTTCTTTTTTTACGTGCACGTACTTTATTTATTTTCCATGTATCTCTGCTTGTTAATGGTCATGTATATTGTGATAATATTTGTTTAGCTTTGCATGTTCATTCCATTGACGTGACTTGTACCGCTTATGAGAGATTAAGTTCTAGTTATTAACCTATGTTCCGCTATGACCGAAGGTGTCCCATGGCATTACGGTAGTAGAGACTGTCTTTTATCTTTATGACTGGGAGTGTCCCATGGTATTACAGTATTAGAGACTTGTTATCTCATCGATAGTAGAGTTGTCTTTCATCTCTAGGATCGGGAGTGTCCCATGGCATTACAGTATTAGAGACTCGTTATTCCGTCACTATTAGAGATTGTTCTTATATCTTAAGATTGGGATCGTCCCATGGCATTACGGTATTAAGATATTATCATAGCAGGTGCATCATATTGTGTGATAGTATATTTATTGTACATTAGTTTTAGTTGTTACTTTTATTCCTTGTCTCTTTATCTGCATGTTTATTTACTGTACTTTTCGTATATTTTTATTATATCTTGCTATGTCCGTTGAGGACCTGGATCCGAATTTTGTCTCCAGATTATTACTGAGCTGGATTGGTGGGGTATATTGGTGGATGAGTGTTCTTCAAAATTTTAGGTATCACTATTTGGTGCCTTCTTATCATTCTACAACATGTACTTTTGCTCTTAGATTATAGTAGTTGAGATAGTGTTGTGGATGTTCTCATGGATTTATTATTAGACAGCTTATACGTGTTTGAGTCGGACAAGAGTCTGCTTGAACGCATAGCTGACATGTTTACGTATTCCTAATCATATGTATTTTGGGACTGGGACATAACATATTTTTGTGGTGGCCCATGCAGGTTAGTTAGCCGTTTTGGTTACAATATTGTACCGAACGGGCTTGCAAATAGGATTAGATTTAGGTACATCCACAACTAGGGTTGTAGGCTTCTCTAAAAAATTTCAACATGATTAGTTTCATGCTATTCTTTTTGGCATGGTTGCATTCGTGTCTTCTCCTCCTGTGATTTGACTGATGTTTCCTTATTGACCTCTGGATCAACTCATCTCGTTTTAAAAAAAAGTTTTGAAAACTTCTCATGGATTTAGTCAAGGACCAGTTCGAGAAACAATATTTCATCCTTATGTTACGAAATAGGGATCTTTCACCGCCAGATGCATACTAGCTTGGTAGAACTTCAGATAACGAGATCACGGAGGTACATGGTTCTCGAGTTTTACCTAGACTACGTCCTATGCATTTATATTGACTTTATGCCATTCTTGGCAACACTTCGACTATCTTTATGTTTTGGTTGACCCTAACCTTGATTGATATTGGTAAGGTTTGCTCGACCCATTCATTGGATTCTGTTACCTCTTCACTTTTAAATGTCCTACTTAGGAAACCCCATAGTCAAAATTCTTAGTAAAGATTAGAAAGTGTGGGTTGTGTGATTGGGTTGTATGTATATAGGGTAAGATAGTTGAGGGTATTGATAAAGTAAGTACTAGGTTAAGGTAAACTTTTATTACCTTTAGTTGCACTTAACGATTAAAGAAGGTATCGGTGGGTACTCCAACTTAAGAATTTTATGTAACCGATAGTTGACCTGTATAGCATTAGTTAAGATAAACTACTACCCTAAGAAACTCTAAGGGACAACATTAAGTGGTTATAGATTTTTCTTGTTATTTTAATAAGGGCATTTTTATATGGATTTACAAATAGGTCATTAACTTTGATTAGAATTACATTGGTTAAAGAAATATTATAAATAGAACCCTAACAAGATAATCTTAGAGTGATAGTTAAATTTTAAGGTGGGTAGAATCACATACAACCTAGCATCCCCAAGGAACGTATGTTTTACTATTGATGATAACTTAATGACATATAATATAGTCCAGTGTAAGAACATAGAGGTTGCTAAGGTTGAAGAGAAGATGAGAGTATCGTGCCACTTGTTGCAATCAAGTTAAAGTTTGGATTTTAATGACTAAAAAATAGATGATTGAAGAAGAATTAGGATAAAGAAGTTTGAGGAGAGTACCACATCGGGTCGTGGTCAGACATATGTGATGACCTTTGAGGAGACCTAGCTAGTAAGTGAGGTGATTGTAACTTAGTTGTCATAATTTTATCGACCTTTAGTGTAACCTTATTTTGAATTTTGAGGACAAAATTCCTAGTCCTACGTATTTTAGGATTGGGACATGACAATCCATATGTCGGAACAGTTAATAGGAGTGTCCTTCACTAACACTGGAGGCTTATACTTTATCCTGGGAGTGGTGTACAGTCACAACGACATGAAGTCACAACGACATGAGACAACGTGATATATTATGGTAAGATATCATCAAGGTGAGTGTAGGAGCAGATATAGTACTTAAGTTGCCATTTATTGTGGTTGGGAATTTTAATGCACTGCTATTTAATCATGAGAAAGTTGGAGGGAGGTGAGTTCCAGGGGCGATTCTACATGACTTTCAAACCTACTTGACTCGATCAGGATTAGGGATAATAGACATGACTGGTCACCTATGGTCTTGGCACAACAAAATAGTGCAGAAGAGGGTAGCATGTCAGCTGGATAGGGCGCTTGGTAATCATCGTTGGTTCGCTACTTTTCCCCATATTTAGGCTTAAGGACTGGCAGCTGGGACCAATAATCACTCACCGATACAGTTTTATTTTACGGAGGCCAGAAGGTTCCGAGCTCGCCCATTTAGATATAACAACAAGTGGGTGATGCTCGAGGGCTATGGGGATATGGTACAATGGGATTGGCAGACTGAAGTCCACGATAATTTGCAGTATCAGATTCTACAACATTTGAAGCAGGTGAAGAATGAGCTCAAGTGCTGGAATATGAGGTGGTTGATTACTACTTTAGCAAGTAAGGAGGATGAACTATAGACGATACAAGCACAGTTGCAATCAGACATTCTGAATGAGGAGCTGGCATCCGTGGAAAGGAGGATGGCTCAGGAGGTTGGAATCCTCGACATTAGGAGGTTTAACTTGCCCAGAGAGCTAAATGTGCATGGCTTAAAGATGATGACCAATGTACCAAATTCTTCTATGATATTGTGTATATGCGGCAGCACCGCAACCATATTGGAGGTCTTGTTGGCATAGATGGTAGAGAAGTCCGATCCTAAGAGGGCATTTAGGAGGAAGCGGTCAGGTTCTATACCGACCTAAATAATCAGACGGACTACCCTATCATGTTTTTTCCTATGGTGTGCAAAAGAATTATTACAGAGGCTGGCAACTATTATCTGAAGGCACCTATTACTGTGGCAGAGGTGGAGGCTATATTTCGACAAGCAGACCCGAACAAGGCCCCTGGTCCGAATGGATTTGGAAATTCTTCCAAGTTCACTGTGAGATACTACGTGAGCTGGCTGTTTCCATGGTACAAGATTTCTTCCAACATGGGCGGTTGCTGCGAGAGATAAATCACACCTTCATCACTCTTATACCCAAGAAGAAGGGAGCGACTAACCTTGCTGACTTTCATCCCATTGCATGTTGTAATTTTATTTATAAATTGATCACTCTTCTTATATGTAGACTCATAGAGACTATCATGCAAGGGTTGATATCACCTGACTAGGCGACATTTATTAAGGGGCATATCATTGCTGAAAATAGCCTCCTGGCCCACAAAACGGTCCGAGATTTCAACAAGATAAGGAGCAATAAAGTATGCATCAAAATGGACCTCCGAAAGGTGTATGACATGGTCAATAGAGAGTTTGGGTGCCACACCATGGTAGCTATAGGTTTTGATCATTGGTGGGTGGACCGGGTCCGAGAGTGCATCTTACCGTAATTATTTTCAGTGCTGATTAAAGGACAACCGTATGGGTTCTTTCGAAGCAATGGGAGGCTCCGGCAAAGCAATCCATTATCTCCCTTCTTGTTCACTTTGGTCATGGAGTTCTTCTCACGTCAGATGGAACTTGTAGTCCATCAGCGGGCTATCATTCCTCTTTATAAGAAGGTACGCCATGTGGTGTCGTACTTGATTTACGCTGATAATTTACTTGTGTTTCTGTTTCCGTCGAGTGGTGGTCTCACGACGGTCTCGAAGATCATGGAAACTTTGGCTAATTGTCAGGGCTATGGCTAAATCAGGAGAAGAGTAAAGTCTACTTCAATAGGACTTGCTCGAGGATGGAGGAGCATGCTAGTGTGTTGGGTATCCCATGTGGGGAACTCCCAGTAAAGTATCTGGGCATTCCTCTATCTTGTAATTTTGCCAAAGATACTGAGTGTCAAAATCTGGTGGAGCACTCGCCGTCGTGTAGAGGGGTGGCAGGCACAATACCTATCATTTGGTGGACGTATCAAACTGGTTCGATCAGTTATTTTGGCTATTGTCCTATTCTGGCTACAATATATGATGCTTTTATTGTTTACGATAAGAAGAGTGGAGAAGATCTGTGCCGACTTTGTATGGTGAGGCAGAGTGCATACCATTTATTGGGAGAACCTGTATAAGCCCCGGGATGGAGGAAGAGTGGGACTTCGATCGTTGAATACGATGAATATGAAAAATAATGAATAATATCATAGTATGGTAGAAGAGACAGATAAACTAGAGCAATATGGTATAAACTGATCATAATAAAATATAATAAAGATAATAAAATAGAATATGGTGAAGAACTGTAACTACACTAATATTTAAAATACCAGTTAGATATGTGATTAGTTTGGGTTGAACATTGTCTATTAAAACATTGGATAAATATTGTCTAACTTAAACATTGAACATTCAACATTGTCTAGGATTTGATCACAAATCTAGCTAACAACAATGAATCGATTCTGTTTAAGCAGATTTTAATCTCTAGAAGGCGGGTACAACCCTACTTATCTTGATGAATAAAGGATGGCACGCGGACAGATCTGTGGTTGGACCCGTAGTTTGGGTACCAGAGCCTATGGGAAATAGTTTGCGCGTATATGGAGCATCTTGCTTTCCGAGGGATAGCGGTCAACAGTATCATTCGCAATGGGGGATAGAATTTGGGAGGGCAGCTTCTGTCACGATCCGCATCCTGTGTAGGGACACGAGTACGTGGGTATGTCCAGCCTATGTCGCAGCTTCGGCGGTAGAATATTGTCTATGTCAATAATACTATCTAAATATCTCACCCAATATATATAATTGTACCTGTCAATAATATCTCAACTCCAATTGGGGGATAATATGATGGTATAATTATAATCGATGCTCAATCACAATATAAAACTAGAGAAAGATAAAAGCACGATATGGAATAGAAGAAAGAGTCATAAAGTCATAATACAATACATCCAAGACTAATTATCTAGCTATAACACAAATCTCAAATAATATATATATGCCATTGTCTAAAACTAAAATATATATAATATGTTAATAGAAATCTAAGCAGCCTTAGTAGCTGACCCTCAGTCGCTCGCTATCTTGTGGCCCATAATAGGTGGAACTCATCTCCTCTAATCAATTATCTAAAAAATATATCCAGTCATGATTGGAGCAAAGTACAATCCAATAATAGTTTCAATTAATTGATATGACTATAAACAGAAATAGAGAATGTAATACAAGACAAAAATAATGAACAATATCATAATATGGTAGAAGAGACAGATAAACTAGAGCAATATGATATAAACTGATCACAATAAAATAGAATATAGACAATAAAATAGAATATAGTGAAGAACTGTAACTACACTAATATTTAAAATACTAGTTAAATATGTGATTAGTTTGGGTTAAACATTGTCTATTTAAACGTTAGATAAACATTGTCTAACTTAAATATTGAACATTGTTTAGGCTTTGATCACATATCTAGCTAACACATCCCCCTTTTCCTGACAAGTACAATGGATCCAATCATGATACGTTACAATACAAGATACTCAAGGAACATTGTCTAACATTAAATATTGTCTAGTGTTAAACATTGTCTAAACCATACGAGAATACGAGAAATAATAAAATAATAAATAATATCTCATGACAGAAGATTCATGTGTATACTAATCCGTGTACCAATCTGTCCGGAATCAAGTAATACATTTATAAATAATTAGATTATAGTAATTATCAAATAATAGAAACTATCAGAGAATATACTCGCCTGAAAACTGGTATAAAATATCAAACAATATCCCTATCAGTGTCTCAACAACCTAAATATGAAATATCAAGTCAAAATAGTATTTTGGAATCATAAGCATGCTATATAACTTGCAAGTAGGTCTCTGAGCCATTTCTAGGTTGAACTAAGCCAAACTAGGTCGTACTAGGTCATACCTTGTTAATATCTAAGGTATACTAGCTAATATAGTATACTAAGATATCATATATATAACATAGACTCATATATACCATTACTTAGCTAACACTAGCCAATACTAGCTAGTAGCACTAATATATCTATATACTATATAATATGATACTCTATGTATCCATATACACTATAACTCAACTTATACCAATTACCTTAGCTATATCTACTACTTGGCAATTACCTTAACTCTTTATCTTGCTCAACCTTAAAACCCAACCATCAACCCCAACTCTAATATCTTAACATTTGTACTTCCTTGATACAGTACTTAACTGATACTTTAAGTATCAGTCACTCCCCCAAGCAAATAATTGATACCTTGCACTTGTGTGCTCACAGGTAAACAAATACTTCCCCCTGCACCATCTGTTACTGCTGCTGCTAATCTTATATTTGCTACTGCTACTGATGTTAGATTTCCTCACTCCTCTACTAGTACACACAGGTGCACAACCACCAATTCTCCTGTATAACACTCCTTACCCTTCATTCATGCTGATACTTCTTACACACAATAATCCACGATATCTTGCACCAATATACTCACTTGCTAGGATATTAGGTATCATAACACACACAACACTTCAACACAATGCAACTCCTTTAACCAACTGCACTCGAGCTCCCATACACTGAACCCAGTCACTCCTTATTGTCACACACACACACATACTGACACATTTGCTCACATGCACTGGCATCCCTGATACTCAAGTGTATCAATTACACTCACAGACCTGCTGATACCCTTACCAACCATCCAAATGCTTAAGAACCCTTTGATGTTGCTAAAATTGTTGTAGTTTTATCCACATGCTATTGTCCTCTAAGTGCAGGTTTGCACTTGCTGCAACTGTAGCTGTTGATCTCCATACCTCGGCCTCTCTTACTCTCAATCACACTGCAGTGTACTCACTGTACTTCTCTTTCAGGTACACTTGCTGCACCAACTTATTGTACTACCAGTACTCAATGCATGAGTTGCACTAACTGAGCATACACCAACTGCTCCTCCCTCTCATTGCTAACAGACCCTGCACATATGTGCACCAAATGCACAGCTGCACACACAATTGCCACTGCAACACAAGTGTACAATTAGCGCACTATATCTAATACTGAGAATAGACCTGGGATGGCTCCCTTTCACTTAGTACATGTGTTGTAACTGCACTATCTTCATAAACACTATACTAGTTCATTAATAACACCAATGTTAAACCCCAACTCCAATACTAACTGTTAGTCCCCTCAACTGGGTTGCAGCTCTCCTCCCGATCTCAGTACATTAATTTATATGACCCCCACACATCTACAACCCCTCAAGCCAAAGCCCTAGTCACCAAATACAATTTCCCCATTGTAATGTACTGCAACTGCCCATATTTATTCCTTGTTGTTGTTGCTGCATTATGCAGTCACTCACCCCCATGCCTGACTGTATCTCTCAGACCATATTCTTCTTTGTGTGGAACACAGTGTACTCTCCCCCTTACTGCCATTAGTCAAAACCAACACAGATAACCCCTCATTTCATGCACAGACCACACATATAAATAAGACACACACACGCACTCAACCATATATATACATATCTTCAATAAACACACACACACACACACACATATATAAACACATAACATACTAGGAGCATTAAACCAAACACTTGGCATACAATATATGATACTCTATGATAGACACCTAAATGAAATACCAAAACTCCTAATCCTCCATTACCTATAATACATCTCAATTATATATTTATATAACTCATACAACTAGTTACAATAAAAATTGAAGAGTAATTACACTATTATGCACAAAACCCCCAAAATTAGTCCCTGTATCATAGTGTATCATAAAATATCATGATACGCTCTACTTGTGTCCAATTATAGACACGTAACTAGCCTCATACACTCAACCTAAGTCTAATTAGATCTAATTGACCTAATAATAAATACTTGGTGCACCAATCTCAAAATTTCCCCAAATTGGACACAAAAACCTATGTAAAAGTCACAATAAAGGTCAATTGAGCCTAAAACTTCTTCCTATGGGTAGCTTAAGCCATAGAAGGGTTCATAATGGCCAAATGCATAAATTAAAGTCTAATTGAAGGAAAAATTTAGAATTATACCTATTGGGAGATATATTTCTAATGAATTGCTCAATGGATACAATTAGGACACAAGCTCCTAGCCAAACTCCTTCTTCTCCAATGCTTCTTGCAATCCAAGCTTCTAGTCTCCTTAGATAGTGAGAATGAATGAGGTTGAGAGTGATTTGAGAGAGGTTGGTGGAGGAATGGATCAATTTGGGGAAGAACACAAAATAGGGAATAATTAGAATAAAAAATAAGATGAAAGAGAAAGTCTCTTCCCACAAATAGGGTCGGCCACCTATCCCCTCTCCCAAGTAATGTATAATGACTACAATACCCCCATTGGGTTGTTATGAAGAAATTTATTAGTGGGGGAAGCTTCTCTTCCT
This sequence comes from Iris macrosiphon, assembly GCA_036927795.1. Lineage (NCBI taxonomy): Eukaryota > Viridiplantae > Streptophyta > Magnoliopsida > Asparagales > Iridaceae > Iris > Iris macrosiphon. The sequence goes on along the minus strand of JAYESA010000014.1, from coordinate 126,630,123 downwards.
AATAAAGTTTAAGTCTAAACTCTAATTAAAGATGATGGCTAATTATTTGAGTCTAATTAGACTAGTCCAACTAATTGGTAAGTTGTCATGTCAAGTTGGTTAGGTCCACTAGGGTCACGTCTAATCAAATAGTCCAATTTACCAACTAATAATAATATTAGTCACCAAAAAATATAATACATACACAATTTTAAAATAAATTATAATTACAATATTTATAATAATACAAAATAAAAATATTATCCCTATTCTAGAAATGTGTTAGTGACAAGTCTACTCTCCTTAGAAAAATTTTGTCCTCAAAATTTGAAGATGGTCGTAACTCCTCTAGATCAACCCCCAACCCATTTAAAATCATACAAGCATGCAATACAAAAGGAATTACTAATTATGGTCATATGCATTATTATGGTCTTTGTCTATCATGGTATTGCAGTCTCTGTCAGGGTATTCTACTAACTATACTAACTATATTATAGCACAAAAGCAATCTAAAAGGTACTAATTGTAATGACCCGTTCCATTCAAACGGACAGCCGATTCAAATGACAAAAGTGCAACGACCCGATCCACTTTGCTCAGCGAGAAGACTCGTTTGAGGCAAAGAATTTCAGACTTGGCCCTTCAGGAATTCCGGTTTAGGCTTTCAGAGTCTCGCTTGGAGTATACCCCGTGTAAATAAATAATGGTTTGATCCTAGGAACTGGGGCAAGCATCATGTAACTAATTTGCACGATGTATCGTGTGCTTGAACTTGTACCTATGACCTTGTGAGCTGACGTAAAAATTAGGCAAACGACCATGTGCCGAGAGAAAGAACCGTGTGACCGACTTTACAATATTTCTTGAACAAACCAAAGAAATATGGCAGCAAGACTTAGGGTTAGACTGGTAACGGTAACGAATGCTATGTTTGACCCGAACGGATGGACGCTAGTCGATTAATCAGATAGATCGTGCTTAACTGTAGTACAAAATATTTGAGTTGGAATAAAAAATGACTTAGAATTTTGATTAACCCTATCGAAAATATTCTTGTAATTTGTAAAGACGAGAACCCTTGAGATTTTCGCAAGTAGCTTGTTTGATTTTACTATCTCTAAGTTTGGTTGAATGCGTATATTTTGAGGGATGCCTTGAACGTGTGTATGATCCAAGACTCAATGATATGTAAAACTCGAGTGCTATGAGTTCGCTATCGATAAGTTGGTTGACATGTATATATTTGAAGAACACTTTGAATATGTGCACAATCCAGACTCGTAATATGGTGATCTCGTATGCTACTACAAGTGAATATCCACATAGACAAGTACAATGACTTATATAAGTTTGTCTCAGCTTAGATCGTTATTCACGATAGATTATAACGTATCTCGCGTTAAGCTATATATTCTGCGCTAAGGCATAATAGAGACAGAGTCAGAACTTGGATTGGATGATAGTGTCATTCAATGAGACTGACCCACGTGACACGGCACAAGGAACAAGTAGGAGATCCGTTCGAACAAAATCAGATCTAGTGGTACCGATTGCTACACTTGGGATAGATTTGATAGTGCGTTAGAACGGCCTGCCCTTAGGAAGTCTCGAGGACGAGACTTTTTCTGAGTGGTGTATAATGTAATGAATCATTCCGTTCAAATGGACAGCCGATTCAAATATCAAAAGTTCAATGATCCGACCTGCATTGCTCAGCAAGAAGACTTGTTTGAGGCAAAGAATTTTCAGACTTGGCCTTCAAGAGTTTCGTCTTAGGCTTTTAGAGTCTCGCTCAGAGTATCGCTCGACCGAGGCGAATCATCGCTAAGGTGGATGGCTACGATGAACTTGTCTTTGCTTAGCTAGTACACTTAAAATATGGATGATATATGCTAGTCGCTAGGTGAATTACCTCCTGCATGCTAATAAAGAATACAACACACCTAGCTAAGGGATTAATCCCAACTTGTATTGCTTGTATTAGAATATGGAAATAAACTTTTCTTATATATGGACCCTCGTATGCTATCTTTGCCTTGTGCAATTAGACCCCGCTATGCCTCGAGTAGATCATCGTGTACCCTTCGTGGTGCACTGTTCACTTGTTTACACTGCACGTCCCTAGATCATGTCGCTCGGTATATCCCTTTACGGTTTTACTCCTCGCTTTATCCTTAGACCCATGCCAAACTTAAATGCTTATGTTTTTATTTAAATGCATACTTGCCTGCTTAGATGCTAACTTATACTCGTTGCCTCATTTCAATGCTTGCCACACAAATTATGCCATAATCAAGTAACACTGTCTGTATCATGCATACATTGAGTTAGCCAGAAGACTATCAAATAGTTCTTCTGTACAATATGGACCTGCAAGTATCCAGGACCGTTTGGTCGCCAAGGCAGTTTCTGAACCAGGAAAATGTATCAAGTCAAGTTGAACACTGAACGAGAATCATGTCAAGTTACATCTGAACAAGAATCATGTCAAGTAAAGCAAGAATCACAACTCGTGGAGCAATGCTCGTTCAGATTATGGATTGTCTTGTCAAGTTGTGAATCTGGAAGACCAAGACTTGTGTGTCGTGGACAACTTGGAATCAAGGGGGATCTTCGGATCTCGTTCCACGGACGATCTTCGGGGCATTAGGTCCAATCCGATCCGGATGGAACTATTGTTTAGTCTCTTATTCTGGACGGGATGGCTTGCAGCGCACCTTGTACTTTCGTTGCATTCCATCTTTGTTCAAGACTATAACCCATCCTTTATAGCTATGCCAGCGACCTCCTGTTCATATAGATAAGTCATCCTCGCTTAGAGACTATCCGCGTGCGAGTCACTGTATCGCATCAAGAATATCTGAAATACTTGAACGATCATAAGTATAACGTACTTGTATATATGGAACACTTTAACATCTTCTACAATATACCTGATAATCTGTGTAACTCGTGCACCCGAACATAATCTCGTTTATGACACTTGTGTTTGTTTATGCTATTGCCCCTGGTTTTTATTATAAATGCTCGTGCTTGAATTAACTTGGTTTACCTTGGACAGGGAAGGACAAATGGTAAATTGGTAAGTCTCGTCGTATTTTTTTGTATATCGTACAGCGCACTGCCACACGAGTTAGGCTATTCAACATTGTCATAAACCTGATCCTAAGGCAAGAATAAAAAGATAACTTAATCGATGGTGCACGAAACCTATAAAACGTGTTCAGATTTGTTGAGCGGGTGAGTAGCCTCCCTACCAGTACATTTATGTACTAATAACCCACCAGTTTGCTTGCAGGAAGCGGAAGAACCTCGTTCAGTGCGCATGCCTCCCTCGTGTGTGCTAAGGCACGGAGTTCACTCTGAAGCCTTGGAGCATTGTGATTCGGAACTGAAGCACATATACAAGACATAATGTTGGAACATCGTCTATGTATCATTCTACAAATGTAGCCACTTGGCATACTTTTACTATTTTAAAGAGAAAGGCTTGAGCGACTTGTAATCTTGGCCTAGCGCTGCCTGTAACACTTGTTCATATTAATAAAGAGTTTGTTTTCTTTTTGTACTTGTATTATTCAATGCTTCCGCAATTAACGACTCTGTGAACTTGTTACCAACCGCTTATGCATTTCAAATTCTGCTGCACTCGGATAATCTGTGCGACTCTATGGCTAAGACCTCTTACCGCCAACATGGACCACGGCCTTGCATGGGCGCGGCTTACGCTCGTGCGGCATCACGCCCAGATGGGTCAAACGATCGTCCCGCGGGAGCGCTGGCGTGGTGATTCATGCCCAGCGGGATGGTCGTGTAGAAGCAGGAAAAATACTCTGAGGAATTATACGCGTAAAACTCACAAACATGTAGGAAGCCGCGTAAACAGAGCTCCAGCACTGGGTGGCGTAAGGCACGACTTCAGAGCCATTGGCATACAACAGAGCTTCAACGCTATTCAACGTAAAATATAGCTCCAGAACAACCCGCGTAATGCAGTATTTCCTGACTGCTTCGACATAAAATGGTTGCTACATCGCCACTTTGGCGTAGAACCTATCTGCTTTCAATGCAGCAGGAAGTTATACGAAGAACGCTTCGTATCCCTCGAATGAGTTGTACGAGAAACGCTTTGAATTCTTCGAATGAACCTGTCAGACGGTACAATGAACCTGACTCCTGACAAAGGGTACTGCACGACTATCCAGACGACGGCTGTAATGATGATTCTACACAGAACCCCAGACCATCGTTTAGTGATATTTCCTTGATACAAATTGTTTTTACGCATTCAAGGAAATACGCTGCCTACTTTACACAGAGAAGCATGAACTTTTACGCTCAGGAAGAGAAGAAACGAACCGCCACGTCAAAAGCTGCTCTTCGTACAAAAATTGAGGCACATCTTTGCAGTTAATACGCGTGATGGGGGCAGATCTCTGCATTTAATGCACGAGATTTGATTCTACTTTTAACGACTGTGTGAGCCATAATTATGACTAATACGTCCACATCACCATCCTTGCACATTACGCCATCAGGCTATTTTTAGCTATAAGAGTACGCCACATGCTATCTCCTCAAAATATGCCGACATGGCTATTTTCAATTATAGGAGCATGTTATACGATATCTCCTTGAAATACGCCAACTCAGGCTATATTGGCAAAGGTACGTGAATATGCTATCTGGTCCAGAATACGCTCAAGATCTCAGTCAAAGGAGGATAACTGGCTATCTCTATGCCGGCTACCTATCTACGACTACTTGGCTTCTACGCCAACATGACAGCTATTGGGCTTCTACGCCTATATGTCAGCTATTGGGCTTCTACGCCTACTTGGCTTTTACGCCATCAGAACAGCTATTTATTTTTTACGCCAACGAGATAGTTATTTGGCTTCTACGCCAATCATCTCTACGCGAGGGGCAGTTACCTACGTGTCTTGCATGCCGTGATCTTCGATTCAGTTATATGCATTATCTCTTAATGGGACACGCGTCACACGCTTATTTAAAAGATCATTTATACGTAGGTAGAAGTTATGATAACCGCCGCATAAAAGGTGCGGTTCTCTCTGCTGTTCAATTTTTACGCCTATAAATAGCGACCTTCGTCCATGGAGGTCAAGGATCGAAAGAAATTGAGAGAGAAGATCCTAGAGCACAGACAGAGGGGAGTGATTGACAACTTTGGCATCGAGCATCCAATCCCTCTTGCGATCTTTGAAGCTTTTTCTTCTTCTACAGCATTTTTTCGTCATCGTGTGGTCCAAGGGAGAAAGTGATCGACTGCAGATCAGTCTCCTATAGCAATATTTACCCAGATTAAATTTTTTGTACTTAACATCCTCGTATAGGATTAATTGTACTTCTTGTTTGTAAACCAAAGAAAGGGTTTCGTACAAACCTAGTTTCATTTCTTTCGTTTATTATCAAACACAAGATGGCGACTCTACTGGGGACTACTTTCTCTTCCGATGAGAAAGCTATTGCTCAACACAATGCTGTATCCGTCGGATCAACGAAGAAGACTCTGGTCGTCCAATTCAACCAATCTGCTTATGAAGACATGCTTCGCGCAGGGGGTAGCTCTCATTCCCCATCTGTTCATGACAGCATGAAGCTGCGTAAAGTATGGATGCCCCGGACATCCTCTACTCTTCCTGCTGGCTCTCTCTCTCCGATCAACAAGGTTGTGGCATCCCAACCTACACACTCTGTGCGTAAAATTCAGTCTCCCATCGCTGATGTGGCAGACAAAACTTCTGGCAATGCCTCAGCGTTAATCCAGAAGTCGACTCCGCGCCTTGCGCGTAAAATTTAGTCTTTCGTCGCTGACGTGGCAGACAAAACTTTTGGCAAGGCCCTCAGCGCCAAGTCAAAAATTTCATATGCGCCCTGTGCGTAAAACTTTGTCACCCGTCGCTGACGTGGCTGACATAATTACTGGCAAGGCCTCACCACCGAGTCAAAAATTTCAAAAGTGCCCCGCGCATAAAAATACCTCTCCCACCTATAAAAGGGCAGAGGGTCCATATAATCTCCGCAAGGGAAAACAAGTGGCGGATTTCCTAACCTCTCGGCTTTTACGCCATCAAGAGAAGAATCTGCCCGCTCTTCAGATTACGCGAAACGCTGATGGCCGTTTGAGGACTTCCTCAGTTTTACGCCAACATGAACAGAGTTCCAAATTATGCCAGGACAAGTCTTTCGGCGTAAAGAAGACCCAGTTTGGGGTTCCCAATATTCGCGTTCCGACTAATGTAAAAAGGCAGAATAAGCCTTCTTCTTCTTCTTCTTCTGTTAATCCCCTTGATTTGCGTAATTTCTTGATCCAGAAATACAAAGGCAAGGGATCTTCTGATATGTCTATTACACCCCCTATGGAGCACTGTTGTAATAGTCACAAAGTTATAGTTAATTATTGCTGTTACAAGGCAAAACGGTCAGTTTTTGACCGGTTGAACTACTCTTTGTCTTTACAGGAAGAAGAGCCTACACTTGCATCAGTAAATATGGCTTCACACATTCCTAGAGGAAGGTCAAATTCAAAATGTCATCCCTCTAGAACTCCAAGCCAAAGGAGATTCGACAGACTCCTTGAGAATATTGAAGCTGGGGTATTTTAAAACACCCGTTCGAGGTCACGACAACCGGCTTCGTATTCTTCTGATTCCGACACTGGGGGTCGCCAGTTTCTCGAATCAGATGCTGAAAGTATAGACTCAATCTCTACAAAAATCTATACTAATCCTTCAATGGCATCCAGAGAAATGGGAGTCTATGCCATTGGAGATGAACATGAAGAGGCTTCCCCATCAGGAAGTACAGAATAACGCGTTGGTGTTTTGGAGGCATCACTTAAAGAGATGCATACCATGATGCAGAGTATGCACCAAATATTGGTGACTCAACATACAGCTGCTATAGCTCCAACATCGGTTCCTCCGACTCAAATACGTATTGGGGCGGACCTACCACCATCCAACACAAACTAGGAGCCTGTTCTAAATCAAGAGTCAGCAGCTCCTCCACTTCCTAACTCAGAGAATGTATTGCCCCCTGTCGGAATTACGATACAACTGATCTTTCACCACTCTGCGGTCCCATTACTAGCGGAAGATCCGATATAGGCAGTGCGGGAATTGAAAGCCCAATTTGATGCCTTGAAGCATAAAGATCAGCTCAAGAAATTAGGAATCAACCGGCCTTACCCAGCTATCTGGGATGAGATCCCTTTCCCTCCTAAATACAAACCATAGGCTATAGCTTTGTTTGAGGGAAAGACGTCACTGAGCCAGTACATGAACTACTTCAGCATGATGACAGTGTTATTGCAAAGGAATGATGCCCTTCTCACTAGAGTGTTCAAAGGTTGTCTGTCTGGAGTGGCTTATCAGTGGTATCGTAGTCTTGCGAATAACTGCATTACTTTATTTGAAGATTTCAAGACTCTATTCTTCGTGCGATTCTATGAAGAAGGAATGGACATGTCTATGTCCTTACTCATCAAAGTGAAGCAGAAAGAGAAAGAGAGCGTTCGTACTTTTATCGAACATTTTCGTCAAGCCACTTTGTAAATGCCTCCCGGAGTTCCAGATTCTGCCTTGGTGGATATTTGCAGGAAGAACCTTCTTCCACTAATCTCGGTGTTCATAGGACCATACCAGTTCCATGATAGGCCCTCATTTATCATCTCAGCGGTAGCCGTCGAAGACAACAGTCGGAAGGCGTATGACAATGGAATTATGATCTCCACCTTTGATAAAGAAAGAGGTCATCCTCCAATAACGACCATCCTCGTGGTTCCAAAGGAAAAGAAGCTATGACGATCACTACGTCCAAGCAAAACACTCCGGCAACCACACAGATAAAATCTGGGACTTTCAGGCCCATTGAAGCATATTCTTTTGGCGACGACGATATTCTGAGCATATTCGACTGTCTAGTCAAAAGTGGCAAGCTCACACTCCCCGAGGTGAAAAGGCCTAATGAAGTCGGCAGTACCAACAACCCTAAGTACTGCATTTTCCATAGGTATATACATCACCCTACCAAGGCGTGTTATATACTAAAAAGGAAAATCCAGGAGTTGATCGATGCCAAGGCCATCACTCTGCACAATAGTGAGAAGACGGTCACTGCCAATATGATCTCTCCAATTCGGCAATCTGCCTCCTCAAGAAGTTCCGGATGGGGTTGTACCTATTTCCCAGACAATGATGAACATTATTAATCTTCCTCCGGCCAGGGGTCAAAACCATGATCTGGTACCCCTAACTACCAAGCGTGGTGAGATTATGTGGGTTCATCCTGATCTAGTGTCAGAGATTGAGGAAGAGACTCAAGTCGATAAGGCTAAGTCCCGAAAGAACTCAATGCGCAAACCATACCATATGGTTGCTATATCTCCAACATCAGATGAAGAGACTTTGGCTACTGGAACCCGGTCAGGGAAAGCCTACCTCAAGGACTATGGAGGAAATCAAGAAAAAGCAACGGCAGACACTTCAGTTGCCGAACCTTCAGAACCTGAACCTGTCATACCAGAGGCAGGTCCTTCTAGACCAATTTCAGCGGACAAGGGCAAGCAAAAAAAAGTTTGCTTCAACAAACCTTTGAAGAACATTCAAAACAAAGGTTTGGAGAAGCCCTACAACTTTGACATCCTGACCCAATTGGCTAATACTCCAGCCAAACTGTCCATCTTTGAGCTACTCAGGCTATCAAAAGACACTTGTCAGGTCTTGAGTGAGGCATTAATGCAGGCAGATGCATGCTTGACTTAGCTCAAGTCTCCCGATAAAGAGCCCGTGGCATGTCCTCAATGCCATAGTGTGATGGAAGTGGACCCTAACATCACTTTCACTCAAGATGACATACTGTTGAAACATAATCGGCATGACAGACCCCTCTATTATATCAGATACGCCGGTTCCATGGAGGTAGGCTGGATTCACATAGATCCGGGATCATCGATCAGCATCATTCCTCATAATCTGCTCAGACCACTGAGGATTCCTACCAGCGAACTGGCTTACACCACCACTACAATCGTGGGCTTCAACGCCCAAAAAAGTAAGCCGTTGGAGAAAATTCGTTTGAGGATCCAGATCGGGGACCTTAGATCAGTGTCTACGTGCTATGTCATTGATTCAGAGGTGTCCTATAATATTCTGCTGGGTAGATCCATAACATTGTGCCTTCAACCCTACATCAATGCTTCAAATATGTAGATGCCCAAGGAACAGTAAAAACGGAGTTTGCTAATCTCAACCCATTCAAAGGAGTTGAGTCCTACTACTCCGATGCCATGTTGTACACCCAAGACTACATGAAGGAGGTATCGGGCAAGATAAAAGAGGAATCCCACCGGGAGCCAGAAGAACCGTCTGTTGAGCAGCCTCTGTCAATCCAGGTGAAAGGACGGACTACCCGTCCTAAAGTCATAAAACCCATGACTATCTACTTGGACAGAATCAAATCAGGAAGAGGAAAGGATCCCCTAATGATCACTATGAACCAGAAGCCTCCACTTTTGGTCATCCACCTTCGGCGCAACAAACAGCTGACTGATGTAAATATAGCCGGGAACATGGTTTCTGATGATAATAAAGATTCTCTTTTCCAGTATACTGATGGTCAGATTCCTAATCAGGAATCAGCCCTCCATAATAATATAGAGCCTATAGCACAAAAATTCTTGAAAGCCATAGAACTCTATCAACCGTATGTATGGAAAGTGGCATCAACATCCAATATCATCATGACATACGGGCCACATGAAGATTCTATCTTTATTATCCCGCCTACTCGCAGCTATCAGTATCCAATAGTCTTCGGTCATATGCGGAACAGACCGGTGGTAGAAGAAGATTCTCACGAATTAGATGCTAATAAAATGCAGGTTCACAGATATAGTCCCCAAGCTTTGAAGATTATGCAAAGAATGGATTATGATCTGAAGTCAGAACCAGGCCTCAACTATGGGAAAGGCAAGCGAATGTCGTTGTATGGTGATCCCTACTATCAACGAACTTATTTTGGGTTAGGGTATACCACCTCCCTTGTAAATTCTGAGTCAAGTGAGGATATCTTTTCCTCTTCTCAAGATGGCTCGTCGTCCCCCGAACGAGCATTATCAGTAAATATGGTATTGACAGATTCTCTCGAAGTAGATGAACAAGAATCTGAAATGTTTGAGAATGAATCTTGGGCTCAGCAAATGGATACACAATGGGAACTCCGGTTCGAGCAAAGAGAACCGCCCACTGAAGATACAGTTATCCAGATCGATGTTGGTGATGAACTTTCACCAAAGCCAATATTCGTCAGTAATAATCTTTCCGAAGAAGAAAGGGAAGAAATGACCCAGCTGATAAAAGAATATATCAAGAATATATCGACGTCTTTACGTGGAATTATAAGGATATGCCAGGTCTTGATCCAAAAGTGGCTACTCATAAGCTCAACATATTGGCCAATTCAAAACCCGTAAAGCAGCACCAACGCCGATTTCTTTCGGATATGATGGATGCCATCGAAGCTGAAATCAAGAAGTTGATAGCCTGTGGGTTCATCAGGGAAGAACAATATCCCGATTGGGTCACCAACATTGTCCCGGTTATGAAGAAAAGTAGGAAAGTTCGTATTTGTATCGACTTCAGAGATCTCAATGCGGCCTGCCCCAAGGATGAGTTTCCTCTTCCCATCACAGACGTCATGATCAACAATACCTGCAATTTTGAACGCATATCTTTCATGGACGGATTCTCAGGATACAACCAGATCAAAATGCATCCTGAAGACGAGAAGCATACTGCCTTCCGCACACCACTGGGTGTATATTTCTACACAGTCATGCCCTTTGGATTAAAGAATGCCGGGGATACATATCAGCGAGCCATGAGTAACATATTCCATGAGCATCTACGCAAAACCGTAGAGTGTTACATAGACGACATCGCTATCAAAAGCTGCCTCAAAGGTACTCATATCAAAGACTTGAAGACGGTGTTCGAATTAATGCGCCAACATTAACTCAAAATGAATCCCACAAAGTCCTTTTTCGGTGTATCCAGCGGCAAATTCCTGGGATTTGTCATTACCGCCAAAGGCATTAAAGTTGATCCTGATAAAGTAAAGGCTATCCTAGAGATGCAACCTCCCCATCTGAGAGAACTCAGGAGATTTCAAGGTCGTCTAGCCTATATCAGAAGATTCATATCCAACCTCTCTGGAAGATGTCAGCCTTTTTCTCGCCTAATGAAGAAAGGTGTGTCTTTCGTATGGGACGAAGCCTGTCAGCAAGCGTTTGACGATATCAAATACTACCTTACTAATCCTCTAGTTCGGGTGCCTCCCGTCATAGGAAAACTATTTTTGCTGTATGTTCGAGAAATGGATCATTCCTTGGGAGCTCTTCTCGTACAGAAGAACGATGAAGGTCGTGAACAGGCTATCTACTATTTAAGCATGATGATGATCGGAGCTGAACACCGGTACAATCCAGTAGAAAAAGAATGCTTGGCCCTAATGTTCGCCATTTAGAAAATGCGATATTACGTCACAGGCCAAACTATTCATATCATCTCCAAGATCAATCCTCTCCGGGTATTGATAAGTAAACCAAGTGTTCTTAATTCCCGACTTGCGACTTGGGCGATGTTATTAACACCGTATGATATAGTGTACGTCCCTCAGAAGTCCATCAAAGGCCAAGCCTTGGATGATTTCCTAGCTGCTCATCCGGTTCCGAAAACCTCAAGACTATACAAGGATATTCCCGACGAAGTTGCAGAATGTAACTCTGCGATGGAAGATGATATATGGCAGCTATTCTTTGACGGGCCTCTCGGACTGGCCCCAAGGGAATCGTGGTTTCAGGAGTAGGAATTATCCTGGTAACTCCTGATAAACTCGTTATCTATCAAGCATATTCTCTTAGCGAACCCTGCTCTAATAATATGGTAGAGTATAATGCCCTACTCATCGGGCTTCAAGTCACTAAAGAATTGGATGTTGAATAACTGGAAGCTTTTGGGTGATTCCCAGCTAATCGTCAAACAGGTCAGAGGAGTATATGAAGTCCGCAATCTAGACCTTATTCCTTATCACCAAGCAACGATCGAGATCGCCATGTCTTTTAAAGGATTATTCTTAGAGCATGTGCCTCGATCTCAAAATCTGGAAGCTGACGCTCTGGCCAGTTTAGCTACAGATCTGTCTATTCCTATAAGAAGGCAGAACTCGGTTATCCTTCTTAACAGAGATTTGTTTTGTGTGAAAAATAATTTTCACATGGAACGCAGCTACGTCGTAAATACAATTCCTTCCGAGAGAGACTGGAGAAGTCCCTTCATAGACTTCGCGGCATAAGGAATCTTACCAGAAGATCCTAAAGAAGCAGTATCAGTTAAAAGACGATCACTATGCTTCTATTTTGATGCTTCTTCATAAAGTCTATATCACCGAACTTATGATGGACTACTGTTATGATATCTCTCTGATGATGATGCAAAACAGGTTATTCGTAAATCTCACGACGGCATATGTAGAGCACATCAACCCGATCCTAAGCTACAGATCGTATTAGGAGGATGGGCTACTACTGGCCTACTATGATCGCAGATGTAGTAAAATATGCAAGACAATGCAAAGCTTGTCAGGTTCATAAGGATTTTATACATCAGCCTTCTGAGTATCTACGTCCTACTATTGCATCATGGCCCTTCGAAGCATGGGGCATGGATATCATTGGTCCTATTCACCCATCATCTTCTAGAGGACATCGGTCCATATTGGCTATCACGAACTACTTCTCTAAATGGGCAGAGGCGATCCCTCTTGCTAAGGTAAAGACATCCAACGTGATCAGCTTTATCAAGCATCATATCATTTATCGTTTTGGGATACCCCGAAGGATAATCCATGACAACGGGCCTCAATTCATCAGCCAAGCGTTTCACCGATTTTACGATAAGAATTGGATACAAAATATGGCCTCTACGGCATATAATCCAGCTGCTAATGGTTTGGCGGAAGCCTTCAACAAAACCATCATTAAACTCTTGAAGAAGTTTGTTTCTTCGAACAAAAGAGATTGGAATGAGAAACTAGGAGAATGCCTCTGGGCATACCGCACAACGGTACGAACACCGACATGTTGTACCCCATTCTCATTGGTTTACAAGTGTGAAGTAGTTTTCCCCATTGAAGTTCAGATTCCCTCACTCAGAATAGTAGTGGCTAATGAGTTGACTCAGGAAAAGAATGACCTATTAAGGCTTCAAGAGCTAGAAGGATTAGACGAGAAACGCCTTCAAGCTCAACAATGCATTGCGTTCTACCAGGCACGCATTTCTGAAGCTTTTAATCAAAAAGTAAAGGAAAGGGTTTCAAAGTTGGCGAGCTAGTTTTAGCTGTGAAAAGGCCAATGATCATTACTCACAAGAGTAAGGGTAAATTTTAGCCCAAATGGGAGGGCCCTTATGTGATCGAGACGACATTCTCAAACGGCGCTTACAGATTAGCCAAGCCTAATGGAGACTTGTTAATGGCTCCTATCAACGGAAAATTCCTGAAAAGGTACTATGCTTAATCCCCTTTGCTCAATGGAGTATGGTGAAGATCTCATTCTGACAACACTACGTCCAAAGAACTAGTTGGAACATATCTATCATGTCCATATAACCTCTGAATAGATATATTTTAACTAATTTGGAACTTTAAAACCTATCACGTCCATATTACCTCTGATAGTGTTTTGTATACAAATTTAGTTGGATCATGTTCTATCATGTCTATATAACCTCTGAATAGATATATCCAGCTGAAGATTGCCGAAAGTATATCACGTCCATATTAACTCTGATATCACTTTCACCCCAGCCTATCATTTACATTCAAAAATGATGGGTCCACTAAAGTCAGCTGAAGTCTCTTTAATATCTCCAAAAAGAGCAAGTTACAAAAAGAAGCAAAAAGTATATTATTTAGGAGGAGCAGCCAAATCGCGATTATGTTGCACCAGAGCGGCCATCCTCTCATTCCTGGAGTCTAAAATGTTAGCGCGAGCCCATTCCATTCGTGCCTCATCATCGCTTAGGAGGGATAGTTCAGACCGAGCATGTACAAAACCTACGTGGATGGCACCCGCATGTGCCAGGTTCTGCTGAGCCGCTTCCATTTGGTCCTTCAACACATCTCGAGATGCCGATAAAGTGAAAGCCCTCTCCTTTGCCTGAGCGAGTCCATCTTCCAATTGGCGGACCCTCACTTTATTTCTCTCATATTCAGCCTCGTACTTTGCCAGCTGGGGAATGACATACCCTAATATGGCATGCTCTTCATTCATCTCTTGCTGCTGTGCCTCGATGGATTTGCTCAGAGTTTCCATCTCCCCAGTAAGTCTTGCAGTCAAGGAGTCGTACTTAGCTCGAATCATATCATCGACATTGTCTCGAGACAATTGTAAATAATTGTTAATAGGTTGCTCCAAACCATTAACTATTTGCTCCAAAGCATCAGCTCGTCCATCGACATCAAAATTTCTAATCTGCGCTATAGTGAGATTGGAGGACATCTTCAGAGCATCAAAGCCCAGATTCTTCTCCAGCACCATGGATATCAACGATTTTAAAGTGACATAGAATATGCTAGTAAATTGTTCAACTAGCATATTAAAATGCGAATGGACGCTGGGAGTGGCCGCGATATCAGTAAACCCTTTTTGTGGAACGTTGGCACAAGATGTGGCCATAATTGTCGCTTCAGCAGACGACGCGACAAAAGAAGAGACGCCAATAACAGTTGAAGTTGTTGGCATGCTAGACGAAGAAAGTGCAGCTGCTATAATAGGCTCGTCCTCCTCTGAAGATATTGGGACTGTATTGGGTGAGGCTACACCCAAAAATGCTGCAGACGAAGGAGCAACATCTTCAAAGTATGCCCCTTCGGTGTCAAGCACCGCTGTTTCGTCGGCAGTATCCGCAACAAAGTCAAAAGTTGCGTCAACTCTGTCTTCCTCTAAGGTGTCTTCCCCTGAAAAGAAGACAAGAGAAAATTAATATCAATTTGATGTTAATTTTCCTAAAAAAGAGGCATAAGGACAACATATACCAATCGCTGATGGTATATATGTCGCGTCCGCAGCCAGTACAGCTAAATTATTTCTTAATGATGCTAGGCGAGCTGTCATACCTGGAGAAGAGGGTGCACCAAACGACGTCTGAGGGTAGTCATCCAAGTCTTTACCCAGATCCACTCGAGGTTCATCGGGTGGAATCTTGCTGGAGATACTTACAGATGAAGAATGGGCTGGACCTATTATTGGTCTGGATAAAAATATCCTTAATTTGCTCGGCCTCGAAGGTGACCTCACTGCACTACCAGCAGCGGTAGTAGCGAGAGCAGTCTCGGGCAAAGAATCTCTGGCACTGTCAGCCGGAACTGTGGAGGTTCCCTCTCTAAAAGGTGAGGAACCTCTAATCAAAGAATCACCCTCAATAGGGAAAACAATAGGCTCACTTCTAAGAGCCTCCCTGGTAGAATCCCTTTTCGGACCTCTGGCAAGGTTCTTCTTGCGGGAAGAAGGTTCTTTCAGAGCAGAAGCCTTCCTTTTATAGGGGATAACGAGAGGTTCTGTAGTCGGAGCTAGTACACCTCTCGGTATTATCGACAAAAATTCGTCTGCCCCGGTGGTGTCTTCATTCTCATCCGAGGAAACAGACGAGGCCTCCTCTCTTCCAGTGGACGTATGAGAGGGCATCCTAAAACTTCCACGTATATCAAAATTGTGATGGAAGGTATTGATGGCCACATAAAATTGTGCGTATGAATGGAGGATGCGCAACTCCATGGAGAGAGAAGTCGCTGGCACAATAAAAGTTGCTCCAGTACAACCCATCATGAAGTACCGTCATCCTCTCGCTCCATCAATAAGTCCACCTCTGGACTTGAAGCTGGTGATGACATTTCCCAAATGCAATTGGTCATACCCAAACTGTCTGGCGAACCGACTAGGCAGATATGGCTCCAAGAAGCAATGGTCTTCACTTCTGTACAACAAATGGGAAGGTCTAATGCAGACCAACCAATAAAAAGCTTCGGGAGAAAGAACGGTCTTCCCGTGACCTGAATCCTGAAGTTTCGTCCCCTGTTGATTAATATGTACAGTGGGGGCGATACAGAAGAGCTTCCAGCTATGAGCAAAATGTAATGCTCGCCGATAATCTACCACGGTCTTCACGTTCCAAGAGGAATTCTTGTAATTCAACAAGAAATTATTTTCTGAACTACTGGCAGAGCCGGGAGACATTACCCTGGGGTTATGAAGAATTAACCATCCTATCAGATATAGAAATGGTAACTCTACCCTGGGAAAGCTTTCACGTCGTGTTTCATTTGCAAGTAGCCCATCAGTAATGGCCCTCAGGCCAGCTTGTATCTGGCATACCATGGCAGGGAACAGGCCCGGTCTTGCCCCAAATACCAAACGCACTGCAGGCCATAAGATGCTATAATGAATGCGATCCGCAGATGCGATGCCAGGTACTACCAATCGGCGTAGCCATACAGAGAGGAAGCCAGCCAGTTGAGCTTCCCTTGACAGAGGCTTGCGGCAATGCCTCATATAATTGTAGGCCTTAGTGCCTGCAAGATAACCCTCGATCTCCGTATCGAGAACTTGATCTGAAGCCCAAGCATCTTTAATAAGGTTATCAACTATTTGAGCATTAAGCATGCTCAGAAGGTTCAAAGGCTAATCCCTGCTATCCACGACTTTGTCTGGCTTAGCATCTCTGGCCTGATGAAAGAAGAGATAGGACGTCCATTTGTTGGTATGAGCCAAATCAGAGGGATCATTGTAAAAGGTGGTACAAGCAAGGTAGTGGCACATCAGTTCCTGATACACTGCCAATCCTAACTCCCCTAGCGGAGTGGCGAAAGTCCCAGTGAGCGAGATATACCGCTCCATCAAAGCCAAAAATAGGTTGGGGTTAAGAGGTAACCCAACACTGGTAGCATTCACAGCCGCGAACAGACCAATGCTCTCCAGCTCCGTCTGAAAATGCGTCAGGGCCCAGGCAGTTAAACGAGCCCATCAAAGATTTCCGGGGCTAAGCCACCCGCTGGTCCGAGGATTAACCTTGGGGTATACTCCTTCATGCCCTATAAAGTCATTACAAAAAGTCGATATTTGGACAGGCTGGAGCAGTGAAGTGTCTTCACTCGGGACACTGCCCGATTATAATCCCCTGAAAGGTATAACAGAACCTAAAGGATGGCTCACAAATAATCCTCGGTCTGATCCTTTCTGATAAAATATCTTCCACGGCTGGCCGTGAAGATCAGGGGTCAGGGTCCATGACATCTTTCTGGGATGCGTGGCATGGAAGAATGCCGAGATAGGGTAATCTCTCGGTATCCTGGGCAGGTACATGACCATGCCCTCAGCAATAAAAATCCAGTTTTCCTTCTTGGGCTTCGTTTGGGATTGTTTATCAATCATATTCCCGAATAGGAAAGCTGGTTTTATATATTTTTCCCCATCTATATACGTCAGGGGCTCCCCGCTGATCATACTCAACAACATTCGTTCTCCCTGAGACGATATTAGAATTCTCCTTCCTTCAGGATATTGGGTTCCAGAAATAAGGAATGTCACATGGGACAAATCCTCCAGATAATTCGAGTTCAGCATCCCAGCAGCAGAACCCATCGCCTCAGCCAACAGAGGGATCTGCAAGTCCACTACAAAATGTAAGAAGAACAACTTGACTGTAGGGCACTTCGTTCAGAGCGAGGTTCGCTCAGCCCAATGGGATTCGCTCGTGCTTGAGCAGAGTAGCGAGAAGAGGAGGCAGCTTTCTTTCCCTTAGCGGTGGAAGCGTGTTTCAGTGCCATTGCTAAAAACTCAGAAAACTCAGAGAAGAAGCAAAGAAGAGTTCTCAAAGAGACGAAGGTTTTTGCAAAAGACAGATGAAGGGTTTCTTCTCTGAAAGCCTTGGGGTATTTATAGAGTTCAGATAACTCTTCAAATTCCTAACCAAATTGGATATTTAATATTCAGTTATGATTTGGGACCACGTCAGCCTATCATTTAAAAGAAGAAAATAGACGGTCAATGGATCCAGAATTTATGCGCAGAGCAGATCTATGATTTTACGCTCAGGAATTTTTACGCTCAGAGGCTACAAATCTATGATTTTACACTAAGAGGCTATAAGTCCATGGTTTTACGCCCAGATGCTTTTATGCTCGGTAGCTTTTACGCTCGAGAGGCTACAAACCTACGAATTTACGCTAAGAAGCTACAAATCTATGATTTCACGCTCAGAAATTTTTTGCTCAGAGGCTACAAATCTATGATTTCACACTCAGAGACTATAAGTCTATGGTTTTACGCCCGGATGCTTTTATGCTCGGAAGCTTTTACGCTCGAGAGGCTACAAACCTACAACTTTACGCTCAGAGGCTACAAATCTATGATTTCACGCTCGGAAGTTTTTTTTGCTCAGAAGCTACAAATCTACGATTCTACGCTAAACAGCTATAGATGGCCAACCGCAAGAATTTTCGCAGAAGTGCTCCTTTTGGCTACAAAATATTCTAAGTACCTAAAAATACACAGAAGTCAGCATTGAAGATGACTCTTCTCCTTAGACCATTGGAAGTTCAGCCAAAGTCTAGCCGGAATCTTTCTCAAAAGTTTTAGTATGGCCTGTTTGACGACCATTTCTCGTCCTATTTCAAGGGATTTTAGTGAAATCACTCTTGAAAAAGATGGTCTGAATAGCAAATTCTTCGCATCAGAGAAGTAACAGTTCAGAAATTGTACGCGACTCCTCGTTCAAAATAGCATGACAGTTCGAATATTCTACTTAAATACTAAGCAACTTTTTACGCGTCTTCAGTTATGCGTAAAAAGACGGAACGAGACCAGATACTCTTTTTATCAGAGTCTTCGTAAAGTTATTCAGACGTGTCGAAGATACATACTATTCAGACTTTATCACAGCAAAATATGGCAAATCATCATATGCGTAAAAGAAGACAATTTTATTAATCATAATTACATATGATGGAAATCCAGTCTACAAAGGGTTTTTTATCTTCATGATTACATATGATAGAAATCCTTTTGCTACAAAGGGTTTCTCATTTTTATTTAGGATCACGCCAAGAATCTGTTCTGCCAGGTTCTCGTATTGGTGGAGATCTTTTTCAGTCTTCTACAGCATTTAATCGGCTTTCGTGGCCGATTAACAAAAAATAACTAATGGCGGGAGGATACAGAACTGGGCATGTCTAAATTATTCAAGCCCACTCTCTATACGCCATGGCAGATTGAGTTGAGGGTTCAGACCCAACTCAATATTGGAAGACAGGGCCAGACTGCCGACCCTCGTCCGCCGTTATGATGGAAGAAAATACAGCTTGCAAGCTGTATGGCCAAATGAGACCATTCCTCTCTCCTGGAAGAATCGCCATTTGAAATTGCTGATCATCCCGAGCAAAGGAAGCTATGATATCCTTCCATGATCCATCGTTGCAGATGATATTTGCTCGAAGATGCCTCTTTTTACGGCTCCTTACATGCTGAAAGAGCATGATCCTCTTCTTTCTCAAGTCGATCCTACGAACATCGACAACCATCTCTGTGTGGTAAAGGAAGTGTGGGAAAAATAGGTTAACTCAATCGCCTTTTTATAGGCAGAGGAGATCACACCAAATCCTAACAAATTCCTAAATATTTGTCGAGAAATCAGCCTCGTGGAACGAGTCAAATTTGACCATTTCATGCTTCATTCAAAGTGTTTCAAATTACGAGAAATTTGAAAACTTTGAAGGGGGTCTTGTAGAAGCATAAAAAATACGCTGAGGAATTATACGCGTAAAACTCTCAAACATGCAGGAAGCCGCGTAAACAGAGCTCCAGCACTGGGTGGCGTAAGACACGAATTCAGAGACAACAGAGCTTCAACGCTATTCAGCATAAAATATAGCTCCAGAACAACCCGCGTAATGCAGTATTTCCTGACTGCTTTGGCGTAAAATGGTTGCTACATCGCCACTTTGGCGTAGAACCTATCTGCTTTCAATACAGCGGAAAGTTATACGAGGAACGCTTCGTATCCCTCGAATGAGTTGTACAAAAAATGCTTCAAATTCTTCGAATGATCCTGTCAGACAGTACAATGAACCTGACTCCTGACAAAGAGTACTGCACGACTATCCAGACGACGGCTGTAATGATGACTCTACACAGAACCCCAGACCGTCGTTTAGTGATATTTTCTTGATACAAATTGCTTTTACCATTCAAGGAAATACGCTGCCTACTTTATACAGAGAAGCATGAGCTTTTACGCTCAGGAAGAGAAGAAACGAACCGCACGTCAAAAGCTGCTCTTCGTACAAAAATCGAGGCACATCTCTACAGTTAATGCGCGTGATGGGGGCAGATCTCTCCATTTAATGCATGAGATTTGGTTCTACTTTTAACGACTGGGTGAGCCATAATTATGACTAATACGTCCACATCACCATCCCTGCATATTACGCTATCAGGCTATTTTCAACTATAAGAGTATGCCTCATGCTATCTTCTCGAAATACGCCGACCTGGCTATTTTCAATTATAGGAGCACGCTATATGCTATCTTCTTGAAATATGGCAATTCAGGCTATATTGGCAAAGGTACGTGAACAGGCTATCTGGTCCAGAATACGCTCAAGACCTCAGTCAAAGGAGGATAACTGACTATCTCTACGCCGGCTACCTATCTACGCCTACTTGGCTTCTACGCCAACCTGACAACTATTGGGCTTCTACGCCTATATGTCAGCTATTGGGCTTCTATGCCTACTTGGCTTTTACGCCATCAGAACAGCTATTTGTTTTTTACGCCAACGAGATAGTTATTTGGCTTCTACGCCAATCATCTCTACGCGGGGGGGGGGGGCAGTTACCTATGTAGCTTGCATGCCGTGATCTTCGCAGCAGTTATACACATTATCTCTTAATGGGACATGCATCACACGCTTATTCAAAAGATCATTTATACGTGGGTAGCAGTTATGATAACCGCCGCGTAAAAGGTGCGGTTCTCTCCGTTGTTCAGTTTCCATGCCTATAAATAGAGACCTCCGTCCATGGAGGTCAAGGGTCGAAAGAAATTGAGAGTGAAGATCCTAGAGCATAGACATAGGGGAATGATTGACGACTTTGGCATCGAGCATCCAATCCCTCTTGCGATCTTTGAAGCTTTTCCTTCTTCTACAACACTTCTTCGTCATCGTGTGGTCCAAGGGACAAAGTGATCGACTGTAAATCAGACTCCTATAGCAATATTTACCCAGATTAAATTTTTTGTACTTAACATTCTCGTATAGGATTAATTGTACCTCTTGTTTGTAAACCAATAAAAGGGTTTCGTACAAACCTAGTTTTATTTCTTTCGTTTATTATCAAACACAGGTCGGTTGCCTGCGGGAGATTACGGCATGACACTAATGAAGCATACCAATAATAGATGAAAAGGAACATAACAAAACAAAATATGCTAACCCATCACCTATAACATCGGTCTTCTCGACCGTTATCGCAAATGCTCCACCCTGCTGGGGTGGCTTCCTCCGTGGGTGCTGAGCAATCTGCGGTGCCACAAGTGGCCTAGGTCTACCTCTCTGCTGTGAAACTGCACCACGATATGGACCATATTGGTTGTTGGAATACTCTCTCACTGGATTATCAAAGGACCCACAGTACAAGCATAGTCTAAGTCTCTTTCGACAGTTCTCCTAATCATGCCCTTGTCTCCCACAATAGGCACAAGGAGAAGTCTGATAGGTCTGCCTCTGAGGCTGCTGTAGTGCCTGATGAACTGGCCTCTGAAATTGATATATCTGCTGAGCTGGTGCCATGACTGGCACATGAAACTGATAATGCTGATATGCTCTCGGCTGTTGTAAATGGGGTCACTTAGCTGGACTCGCACTACTGCTAACTTCTTCTGATACATCTCTCATCCTCTTGGACGTCAGCTCCAAGTTATCCTTTGCCCTTTGTGCATCCATCAATATCTCCTCGAATGAAGCAGTGCGATGACCCCTAATATGGGATTTGATCTCCTTGATCAAACCCTTTCAAAATTTCCTGGCTCTTCCTAGGGCATTCTGCCCCTCCATAAACCTATATAATCTATAGAACTCTGTGGCGTACTCGTCCACCGTCATACTCCCTTAGACGATATCCTAAAACTGGCTCTCCAAGGCGCTTTGAGCCACATCCAGAAAGAACTTCTCCTTCAAAAGCTTTTTGAAAGCTCCCCAAGTCAATCCAGGTGCCGTAATCCTCGAATCTGTACAAAATTACGTTAGGGCAATGTCGAACATCTGGATGCCCGCTCCCTCCACCTGTAGACTCTCTAAAATTTGTGCTAACCTCAAGTTCCTTTCAATGTCCTCAATCCAATCATCGACGTACAAGATCCCTCGGTGCCCTTAAAGTCCTTAGGCCCCATCCTCTTGAAATCAATAATGGTACCCGGCCTCGGCTGCTGCGGGTCAGGATGAGGCAGTACGATCTGTGGCTGGACAAACACAACCTTCTCCCCAGCTGCTAGTGCTAACTGGTGAGCACTCTCGATGCCCTGACGTAGAACATCTATCTGCTTTTGCTGCGCTGCCATCATCTCCCAGAATATGGCAAACATCTTGGTCCCGTCTACTAGGATGGTTAGTGGAGGGGGGAAGGTCCTCCATGACTGCTAGAATAACCCTCGAAATTGGTAGTGGAAGTACCCCCAAAAGCTGCTGCTAAAATCTTTACTTGGACTGATGAGGCAACCCTCTGAGATAGAGGAAGAGAAGTAACCAACCTCACTGAAGCAGCTCCAAAATGCTTTGACCTGGTCTTTGGCGGCATCCTGACGACAGGTCAAACAAAGAATCAATAAGGCAAAAGATACGATATCATCAAAGAAGGACAACAATACTCAAAGGAAGCAATATTTAGAATAAATAAGTTAGTAAGAATTAATTAATTGGGATTGTTTCCTAGTTATGATTTATTATTCGCTCTTATCCTAGTATCCTATATCCTAGATTATATCGTAGGCTCGCAGTAGTACAACTAAGCCGTTGTACTACCACGATATCGTACTAATTGTGAAGCCTGACCTGCATGGGCCACCATAAAAATATATCATAACCCGCACCGGGTGTAAGGGAACGAGTACGTGGGTACGTCCAGCCTACGCCGCAGTATCGACGATAAAACGCTGTCTAGGTCAACAATACTATCTAAACATCTCACACAATATATATAATGGTACCTGTCAATGATATCTCAACTCCAATTGGAGGACAATATGATGGTATAATTATAGTCGATACTCAATCACAATATAGAACTAGAAGAAGATAAAAGCACGATATGGAATAGAAGAAAGAGTCACAAAGTCACAATACAATACAATACAATACAAT
The DNA here is from genome assembly GCA_036927795.1 of Iris macrosiphon. Classification (NCBI taxonomy): domain Eukaryota; kingdom Viridiplantae; phylum Streptophyta; class Magnoliopsida; order Asparagales; family Iridaceae; genus Iris; species Iris macrosiphon. The sequence continues at coordinate 126,606,645 of JAYESA010000014.1, read as the reverse complement.
ACAATACATCCAAGACTAATAGTCTAGCTACAAAACAAATCTCAAATAATATATACATGCCAATATCTAAAATTAAAATATATATAATATGCTAATGGAAATCTAAGTTGCCTCAGTAGCTGGCACTAGACCCTCAGTTGGTTCGACATCTTGTGGCCCATAATAGGTGGACACATCTCCTCTAACGAATCATCTGAAAAATATATCCAGTCAGGATTGGAGCAAAGTATAACCCAATAGCAGTTTCAATTAATTAATAATGACTATAAACATAAATAGATAATGTAATACAAGACGAGAAACAATGAAATAATATCATAGTATGGTAGAAGAGACAGATAAACTAGAATAATATGGTATAAACTGATCAAAATAAAATCTAATAAAGGTTATAAAATAGAATATGGTGAAGAACTATAACTACACTGAGTGTTTGAATTACTAGTTAGATATATGATCAGCTTGGGTTGAACATTGTCTACTTAAACGTTAGATAAATATTGTCTAACTTAAATAATGAACATTGAACATTGTCTAGGCTTTGATCACTTATCTAGATAACACTTCTCATTTTTCTCCGATTAGTATAATGGATCCAATTATGACACGTTACATTGCAAGATACTCAATGAACATTGTCTAACATTAAACATTGTCTAGTATTAAACATTGTCTAAACCATACGAGAACACAAGAAATAATAAAATAATAAATAACATCTCATGACTTTATATCCATGTGTATACTAATCCGTGTACTAATGTATCAGGAATTAAGTAATAAATTTCTAAATACTTGCATTATAGTAATTATCAAATAATAAAAACTATAAGAGAACGTACTCCTTGAAATCCGGTGTAAAATCTTAAACAATATCCATATCTGTGCCTCAAGGACCTAAATATGAAATATCAAGTCAAAATATTATTTTGGAATCATAAACATGCAATATAACTTGCAACTAGGTATTTGAGCCATTTTAGGTCAAATTAAGTCAAACTAGGTAGTACTAGGTCATACCTTGTAAATATCTAAGGTATACTAGCTAATATAGTATACTAAGATATCATATATATAACATAGACTTATATATACCATATAGCTAAGACTAGTCAAATCTAGCTAGTAGCACTAATATATCTATATACTAGATAATAGGATACTCTATGTATCCATATACATTATAACTCAATTTATACCAATTACCTTAGCTATATCTACTATTTGGCAATTACCTTAACTCTTTATCTTGCTCAACCTTAAAACCCAACTATCAACCCCAACTCTAATATCTTAACATTTATACTTCCTTGATGTAGTACTTAACTGATACTTTAAGTATCAGTCACTCCCCCAAGCTAATAACTGATACCTTGAACTTGTGTGCTCACAGGTGAACCAATACTCCCCTTACACTATCAGTTACTGCTGCTGCTAAGCTTACATTTGCTGCTGCTACTGATGCAAGATTTCCTTACTCCTCCACTAGTACACACAGGTGCACAACCACCAATTCTTTTGCATAACACCCCTTACCCTTCATTCATGATGATACTTCTTATACACAATAATCCACGGCATCTTGCCCCAAGATACTCACTTGCTAGGATATCAAGTATCATAACACACACAACACTTCAACATAATGCAACTCCCTAACCAACTGCACTCGAGTTCCCATACACTAAACCTAGTCACTCCCTACTATCACACACACACACACATACTGACACATTTGCTCGCATACACTGGCATCCCTGATACTCGAGTGTATCAATTACACTCACAGACCTGCTGATACACTTACCCAACCATCTGAATGCTTAAGAACCCTTTGATGCTGCTAAATCTGCTGCTGTTCTATCCTCATGTTTTTATCCACTAAGTGCAGTTTATACTTGTTGCAACTGTAATTGTTGATCTCCATACCTCTATCTCTCTCACTCTCAATCACACTACAGTGTACTCACTGTACTTCTTATTCAGGTACACCTGCTGTACCAACTTATTGTACTACCAGTACTCAGTGCATGAGTTGCACTAACTGAGCACACACCAACTGCTCATCCCCCTCACTACTAACAGACCCTGCACACATGTGCACCAAATGTACAACTGCTCACTCAATTGGCACTACAACACAAGTGTGCAATTAGCACACTACATTTAATACTTAGCACAGACCTGGGAAGCCTCCCCTTCACTTAGTACATGTGCTGCTACTGCACTCTCTTCATAAATACTATACTGGTTCATTAATAACACCAACACTAAACCCCAACTCCAATACTAACTGTTAGTCCCGTCACATAGGTTGCAACTCTCCTCCTGATCTTAGTGCATTAATTCACATGACCCCCACACATCTACAACCCCTCGAGCCAAAGTCCCAGTCGCTAAATACAATCTCCCTATTTTAATGTACGACAACTGCCCATATTTATTCTTTGTTGTTGCTGCTGCATTATGCAGTCACTCACTCCATACCTGACTGTATCTCCCAGTCCCTATACTTCTCTTTGTGGAACACAGTATACTCTCCCCCTTACTGCCATCAGTTAAAACCAACACAGATAACCCCTCACTTCACGCACATATGACACATATAAATAAGACACACACACACACACACACACACACACACACACACACACACACACACACACACACATTAGGAGCATTAAACCAAACACTTGGCATACAATATATGATACTCTACGATACACACCAAAATAAAATGCCAAAACTCCCAATTCTCTATTAATACCAATAATACATCTCAATTACATATTTATATAACTGATGGAACTAGTTACAATAGAAATTGAAGAGTAATTATACTATTATGCACAAAACTTCCAAAATATGTCACGCCCCATTCCCAAAATATATAGGACTAGGTATACGTAAGCATGCCTGCCGTATGTATATGGCAACTCCAATATATATAAATTATAATACATATGTACGATGTAAAATAAATATTAATTGACAAGTGGTATATAATGTCACAAGTCACAGGCAATACTAGTGTCATCCACAAAACCAAATAGAGATAAATAACCAAATATGTCAATGAACCAAGTATAAAATGATCGTATGAAATAGTCGAGAAGAATTAATAGTTGGGTGGCGACAAATCCACTACCAAACTAGGATATGAAAGAAAATATAATAAGTACATCATCTAGTGATCAGAGAGGCTCGAAGAGAAGGCCTCCTCGAAAGAGAAGGAAGTAACAAGATACATAAAAGTATGCCATAATAAACTTCAATAAACATCCAATAAGGTTCCTAACCAGTCTATGTGATATACAATTTAAGAATAACTTTTTCGCATATGGACTGTCTGGCTAATATAATAGCATGGGAATAGTTCTTTCGGAGATCCAGGGGCCACTGGCATAACGTCTTTCGATCGTCATAGGCCTATAATAAATAATGGGGTCATAACGCCTCGCATCTCCGGTGGAGCTTACAGGCCAAAAAAGAAAGTGTAAAGGAGTCACCTAATGCTACTAACCATGTCATAAAATGATACACAAATACCTCTAGTAACTGATAAGTCTTCTAGCATGCAATTCTATTAGCAGTTATTCCCTATCACACGTCCAATACGTATCGATGGTCAGTTAATACGTATGTCCATGATCTACATGAGACTCATAACTCGTGTAACACATGTGTCAGGGCCATATAAAAAATAAAGATACCTCAAAATCATTGGGTGGTCTCTTAACCCTAGGTCAATATGCATAACAAAAGAAATAAGAAACAAACGACGACGCCATCCGTTGTTACACCAAAATTTTTTAGATGCGCAGTTTAATAATATACATAAATAAGAAAATAAAGGGCATAAATAAAACATGCATATGTGAATGTAAATAAATAATAATAGTGGCAAGGTATACTTGTCTGGCAATGGTTTGATGTTGAAATGACGCAAGACAATAAGTGCAACGAATCAGGAAATACGAAAGCTAAACAAACGTCTCCGGATACTAAAATAGACATAACCAAGGGTCCCGGAATAAGCGAGATAATTAGAAAATATTACCATTTTGACCAAATTGGACACATGGGCTAAAATAGTCATTTCAGGTCAAAGCGGGGTCTGGGTCCACAAGAGGGCCACTGCACTAAAAAATATGTCAAAGTCAAAGGTCTCTAAATAGGACAAATTATAGGTCAAAAAATTTATAAACAACGATACGAACTCAATGGTATATCTAGTTTTGGATTCCGATGAGCCGATCACAAAATTGCTCGTCAAGTCGAATCGTGGGACCTACGAAACGATGATTCATCGACTAACTCAGAATCGGACGAAACTTGGGTCATATGACAGGTCAGATTTTGTGAGTCCAATGGCGAAAGGTTTGTAGCTATCCGACGAGCGTACGCAAACTGATAAGGTATTTTGTAAAACACCGATACGGAGGATTTTCGATTTATACGAGTTGATTCTAGTGTGCACACACATCCAAATAAACCTCCGTGAAAGCCCACACGTCAAAAAATATCATATGTGCCTTTTGGTGTAATTGGTACGTGACGAGATGGTCCGGTTTGGCGGAACGTACTCCGTATCGCAAGTTTTGGGTTTCTGAAAAACTTATTTTTTTGGTTTTCTTCCTGATTTTTAATAGCTACAAATTATAAATTAAACTATTTTATTGGTTTTGTAGTCGGTCAGGTGGTCTACACAAAGGTGAAGGTGGTTCAATGTTTCTTCTACTGTGGAGAAAGATGCGGGTTCCTAAAGTAGGTGTCGTGGACTATTTTTTTTCGGTTCCAGAAAATTATAATTTTTCTTTATTTTGGAACTCGATTTACAGTCAACACAGAGCAAAATAAATTAATCTACTTTAGTGGATTCGAAGAGGGTTAGGTTGCGAACATACCGGAGAAGGCGGCACATGAACTAGTCGAATAATAGAGAAGAAATATGCACGCGAAGAGGGGGATCGTGGCTATTGTTGCTGTTATTGTTTCTACGACCGCTGCTGTCGCTGTCCGTGCGCGACCACCCATGGCACTTGCGGCGACGGTCTACGGCCAGGGGCAGGGCAGGGGCAGGGGTAGGGGTAGGGTGAGGGTTAGGATTTAGGTTTAGGATGTGTTGATATATATAGAGAGGGAGAGACAGAGTCGTTGAGAAGGGGGGACACGCGCTGGTAGGGGAAGTCTGCTAGGTCATGTTAGTTTTAGGGTTTTTTTTATATATATTGCTTTCTTTTTCTTCTCTTTTATTTTATTAACAAATATATTTATTTATATATATATATATACTTATATATATAGATGTAGGTATAAAATTCAAACAAATATATGTATAAACATGAAATAAATTCTAAGAAAGTTTATAATTCTTTGACGATGATAAATAAAAAAATAGTTTTATGAAATAATTCTAACTAAGTTATTTATATAAGTAATCAAATCAAATAACTTATTTTCTAATTAATTAAGAAAATAATCTAAAGAAATTTAATAATTAATAAATAAAAAAATATTTAAAATAAAATTTAAATTTTAAGGGGTTTACATTCTACCCAACTTACAAAAATTTTATCCTAGAAATTAAAAATAAGGTATGTTAGAATTTGAGAAGAAAACATGATAGAGGAGGGGCAAGTAAAACCATCGTACCTCAAACTCGGGAAGGAGAAAGTATAAATCATGCATTAAATTCTAAGGGCCAGTCTGGTCTGCTTAAGTAAGGTAATATGGCACAAATAAGTTTTAGTACATGAAGAACTTGCAAAAAAAATCAAGGATGCGAAGGATACGGTAGAGGAGATGAATAATTCATGGGAATGAGGTGTTGATAGGATGGAAGATGAACTGTCACTACTTGATTACATGAACGATCTTGAACTATCTATGATCTATTAACCTAAGAAAGATGTCTCTCTTCTATAAATTCTTAATAGTCACTATTGCCTACATTTGTACTCATTGAAGTCGTCAAATTTTAAATCCTCAAAATTCGTATCTAAGTTAAGTTAATCTTGACCATCTCAAATTTTAAATAACAAAATCTAAACCTAATTCAAATCTATCACAATTCCTCAAAATTAAAATAACCAATATTTAAATTTAAATTCAGTCGATCATAATCTCGCTCAATTTCAAATAATTAAAATTTAAATATAAGTCAAATCTATTATAACTTCCTAAAATTTTAATTAACCAAAATCAAATTATAATTCAAGATCCAAGCTATCATAATCCTCTCTAAAATTTAAATAACCAAAAATCTCTTCAATCAAATCTTATACCATGTTTTAAATTTGAGAATTTCATAGTTACCATATTCTAAATTCAATTTTCATCATCAAAATTTTAAATAAGTGATTCAACATTAAAAATTTAATTTTTAATTTAACTTTTTAAATTATAAAATTTTAAATCCAATCCGTTAATGTTTAAATTTAAAATTCTGTTTTTATCCTCAGAAGTTTACATCGATGATTCAACCTTAAAATATTCAAAATTTAAATTATATACTCTAATTACAAATTTTATATCAATAGTCAAAATTTATTCCATAAACATTATTCTCCTTAAAGTTAAATCCTTATCATCATAATCTTTCTTCTAAAAATTTTTAAAATTAAAATGACTTAAATCTCTCAATCTAATCTTACTTGATCACAGTCTAAGATTTTTACCTTCATATAATATTTTAACTCAAGTTGACTACCCAAGTTAGAATTTACCAATCCATCACACAAGACTAAACATTTAAGAAAAACTTCCTTAAATTATTTACTCGTGTTATTCTATTCTTAAATTTTTTAACTTAAACTATATCACATGTTTTAATTCCTTAATCACAAAAGACAACCACCTAGTAATACGATTTGCCTATAGAATATTTACCTAATACTATTAGTGTATCTAACTTCCGTCAAGCACAAGCGTCTGTCTTTCCGAAATAGAGGAAGACGGAAAACAATAATAAAGAGTTCAAGGAAGATATGATCAAATACAATTACGAAGTCCAAAGGCGATAATCGAGTTCAAATAGAGTTTTTAAAATCAGTTCTGGATTGATATCCTATCTTGGTCTGTTCCTAATCGCAGGCTCACTACAGTTATGTAAAAGATATGATATGCTCAGACATGTCTAGAGAACAAGTATTTAAGTCAACTGTATTTCAATCCACATAAAAAATTATATAGTTTTGTAAAATAATTATAAATAAGTTATTTATATAAGTAATCAAATAAAATAACTTATTTTCTAATTAACCAAGAAAATAATCTAAAAAAATTTAATAATTTAATAAATAAAAAAATACTTAAAATAAAATTTAAATTTTAGGGGGTTTACAAAATGAGTCACCGTATCATAGCATATCACAAAATATCATAATACGCTCTACTCGTGTCTAATATGGATACGTAACTAACCTCACACACTCAACCTAAGTCTAATGAGATCTAATTGACCTAATGACAAATACTTGGTGCACCAATCTCAGAATTTTACCAAATTGGATACAAAAATCTATGTAGAAGTCACAATAAAAGTCAATTGGGCCTAGAACTTCTTTCTATGGGTAGCCCTAAGCCATGAAAGGGTTCATAATGGTCAAATACATGAATTAAAGTCTAGTTGAAGAAAAAATTTAGAATTATACCTATTGGGAGATGGATTTCCAATAAATTGCTCAATGAACACAATTAGGACACAAGCTCCTAGCCAAACTCTTTCTTCTCCAATGCTCCTTGCAATCCAAGCTTCTAGTCTCCTTAGATGGTGAGAATGAATGAGGTTGAGAGTTATTTGAGAGATGTTGGTGGATGAATGGATCAATTTGGGAAAGAACACCAAATTAAAAAAAATTGGATCAAAAAATGAGAGTAGAGAGAAAGTCGCGCCCCATAAATAGGCACTACCAGAATAAGCGGGATTAGCGACATAAAAGTAAAACGTCGCTAATATTAAATAAATCAGCGACTCCAGGGAATAACGTCGCTAGACGTCGCTAATTGGTGACATATAGCGACGTTTAGCGACTGTTATTCAGTTTTCAAAATATTAGTCGCTATAAGTTTAATTAAGGGCGCTAAACGTCACTAATTTGTTTCATTTAGGGACGTTTAGCGACTTATTTTGCGACATTCCTCCTTTAGACATTTAGCGACGTCCAGGACGTCGCTAAATTAGCGACTTCTTTACTAGCGTCACTAAACGTCGCTAATTTGTTTTATTTAGCGACGTTTAGCAGCTAACTTAGCGACGTCATGACGTACGTCGCTAAAATATCGCTAAATAAGTTTTATTTAGGGCTGATTCCCCCATTTCTTTTGATCCCTCTCCCAAATATTTTTCCCCCTCTCCCAAATATTTTCCCCCCTCCCCGCGTCCCTCCTTCCTCCGGTGACCCTCCTCCCTTCGGTGATGTGCTTCCTCCCTTCCGACAACCCCCCTCCAGCCGCGTCCTCCCCCTCCGGCTTTTCTCCTCCCTTTGGCGTCCCCTCCTCCCTCTCGGCGACCCCCCTCCGGTCGCGTCCCCTCCTTCCTCCGGCTCACCTTCTTCCTCGGGCTCCCCTCCTCGGTGAGCTCCTCTCTCTGTCTCCTTTATATGTCTCTCTCTCTTTCTCTAACAAGATACGACTCGACACGATATGACACAATGTAAAACCCCCTTCCTAGAAAATCGTATATACATTTTTTTATTTTATTTATTAATTATTAATTAAATTGTAGTAATTAGGTCTAAATAGGAGAAATAGATTTTTTTAATAATTTTTATGTTAGGTGTTCGGGCACTTAGAGGACTTGTGGGACCATCAGAAATTTTTTGGAATTTATTCCATGTAGGAGACCCCTTGAGCTGTTGCTAGCCTAACGATGTGCAATACCCTATTATATAAATTTTCTTATGAGTATATATATATATATATATATATGTATATACAAATATATATATATGTATATATATTTTATAATGAAAGAAAGGAAAAGAAAAGAAAATTAGAATATAATAATAATAATAATAATAATAATAATAATAATAATATAATACTAATAGTATTAATTCTATTAGCTTCTTAGGATTCCACGTAGAGCAAAACTAGCATTTCTATATGCTTTAGCAACTTGTTTTTTTTTTTCTTTAGCCTTGCTTGCGGCTGTAGCAAAGTTGCTGGAACCTTCCCTTCCCTTTTTCATTAACCCACAGCCATTTGTAGGAGCCCGACCGCCCACTCCCCTTTTTCATTAACCCGCGGACCCGTCTCCAATTAACCCCCTCTCTCTCCTAATATATATAGTATATATATATAAAATAGCTCTCTAAAACCCTAATCTAATTTTTAGACCTCCTCTTCCCATCTAGAGCCGTCACCGCAGCCAGAGAAGCCCCACCAAGCCATCCAACCATCCCGTCGACGCCGACATCGCGAACTGCAGTTTCCCACTCGAAGCACCTTCGCTCCGGCGTGATTTTCCGTCGACTCGCTCGACCAAACGCTGTTCCGTTTTCATAGGTATGATCTTCCCTCAACCCTCTCCAATATTTGTTTTATAGCCTACCTCGGAAAACGTGTGCCCCTAGGTGAAAAACAGCGCCCAAGTCAGCGCGAGCAGACAGAATTCTGCAATCGCAGAATTCCAGAATGACCATCCATATTGTCGAGTTCGTATCTCCCACCACAGAGATCCGAATTCGATGATTCTTTTTGATACCTGTAGATTACATGACCTAGTTTATTTTCTGTATAATAACCCTGTGCTATTAGTTGCTGTGGACAAAATTATATTCGTCACAAAACTGCGCGCACCCACTTTTCCGGTTTTCCAAAAGTTGGAGATCGGAGCGCACCCCGCCAAACGGGACCGCCCCGCCGTGTGCCAAGTGTACCGAATGGTGCACACAGCATAATCGGATACATGAAAATTTGTGAGGACTGATTCGGACGCGTGTGCGCGCCGGAATCAGACCGTATCCGCGGACACATTTCGTGTCGCCACTTTTGTGGTACTCGCGCATATTTTGTGCACGCTTATCAGATTACGACGAAACTTATGCCACGGGACTCGTGGTAACGCGCTGGTCCTGTGACCCAATTTTCACGCATTTCCGAGACGGTTGACCAGATCGCCAATTGGCGGGCCCCACAGTTGACTTTTTGGACCAAATTGTGTTCGGCTCAGCGGAATCCAAATTTGGACATACCGTTGGATTTGTATTGACATCTAGAGTTGTTTGACCCATAGTTTGTCCCATTTAGAGACTGTTACCCTCGGCACGTTTTTCGGTGCAAAGTAGGCCACACGTGGACCCCACTTTTGCCCGAAATTACGGTTTTGCCCCTATGTCCAAATTGGACAAAAGGGATATGCTTTTTAGCTATTTTACTTATTTCGGAAACGTTGGTGATAATTATTTCAGCATCCGGAGACATTTGTTCTGTGGCCATAGCTTCTGGTCCTGTGTATTGGACATCTGGACATGACATTTTGCAGTTTCTTGCCAGGCAAGTATACCTTGCCATTGTACTGTTATTTATATTCCATATGTTGCATGCATCTTTATTTTCTGTCCTTAGTTCATATATTTTAATTGTTATATAAAATGCTCGCGACGGTGACGTCGCGATAGGTTTTTATTTATGTATTGCATTGACCTTGTTCATGAGACTACCCCATTATCATGTAGCACCATTAGATTTCATTTGACTGTGACACCTATTTTTACACGAGTTGTGAGTCTCATATAGATCACGGACGCACGTATTGACTGATCATCGGTACGTGTGGGACGTGCGTTAGGAATAACTGCTGTTAGAAACTTTACATGCTAGTAGACTTGGCAGTTATTAGAGGTCCATGGACATAGCCTATTGTAGTACGGTGGTCCCATCCTTGTCCTTGTATGGTTGCAGGATTGGGCTAGGGTACTAAGAATAGGCTATGGACCAAATTGTGTCATGGATGTGACATACTTAGAGCATGGGGTGGGGAGAACAACAAGTACCGCATTTGAGCTCCTTTGCACTTTTTCTGTGACGCCCAGATTCTCCGCTGGAGATACGGGTGGTGATGACCCTTATATATTATGTACTATCAGGCGGGCCACCGGCGTTCAAAAGACGACGTGCCTTTTAGGCCCCTGGATCTCCAAAAGAGAACTATGCCAAATCCCAGTTTTCAGCCAGATAGCTCACTTGTGGGGAAAGTTGTTCTTAACTGCATTCACTTTAGATGGTTAGGCGACCCATTGGATATTTATTTCAGTACTTTATTGGCATGTATTTAAGTATACTTGTTATGTCCCTCTGAGGACCTGGTCCGCTGCCAGGTGTACCTGTTCTTGAGTATTTGCAGGAGCACAGATTTGGGAGAATATAGAAGCTTCGTGGATGTCTTCTCTTCGAGCCGTGATTGGTAGCGGGTACTTATATTGTTTGAGTGAGTTGTACTTATATTGTATTTACTTCTCCATTTGAGTTGGTAGTGGATTTGTTTCCATCCAACTATCATCCTTAGATACTTCTTGTTGGGATCTAGTTTCATAGGTACTGGTTATTTATTTCTATATGATTTTGGTGGATGAGATTTAGATTTTACCCTGTGACTTGTATCACATTTTTACCACTTGTGGATTTGATATTCATAATACAGCGTACGTATGGATTTGGTTTATATATATTGGAGTTGCCATATCCATGCGGCTGGCATGATTACATGTCCTAGTCCTACGTATTTTTGGGACTGGGGCGTGACACACAATCCTAACCCTAACTCTCTGCTGCTGATTTCAGCTTGGAGTTTTCCCAAATGCAATGCCCTTCAGTTTTATTTATTGGCTCTCGATAACGGTTCATTGTGCAGAGACCTGTTAGTGTTAATTATTTTTTTAAAGCACCTTATGACCTCAGAAATCCTTCATATACTATGATAAATGTCCTTTGGACATGCTTTAAAGCAGAGTTAAAAGAAGTAGATGATGAACTTAGTAGATGCTAGCTCCTTTCCTATACAAAATTTGTATACTCGAGGTTCTGAGAACTGTGTTCAGATATACTGTATGTAAAACTGTTATTATCTTGCGCCTATAAATTTTTGTAGAAGGCCCTTCTTGACGGTTATGCATAATTATGAGAAGGATTCTTTTTAATTTGATGCCTGCTTGTGTAGGTTATAGGTCTAAATGTTGCTACCTCTTGCCCTCTCTCTCTCTCTCTGCCTCAAGAATTTAAGAAATGTTTATATACTCGCATGTGAGTGATACTCATGTGGCTCACTCTAATACTAGCTCGTAGATGATGTCTCGGACTACTGATACGATTGGCTAGTAGATGATGAGTTGGCTATGCTCCTGAGACTCTTGCTACTCTACTACTAAGCTACTATGCTGCTGTTGAACCTCTGTACTTTGTCACTGTACTACATATACTTCGATATTGCTACTGGAAGTGAAGCTAACTGGTTTGGGTTCATAACAAACTCAAACACACATACACACCCTCATTCTCGTGTCCGTGTCTGTGTGTCCGTTATAGTATTAGGGTTAGTGTCTGTATTTCTAGCATTCAGTAGGGGAAACAAGAACCATGAGTACGGTTAAGAAGCTGGCTCAACAATAATTGACTTGATTTATTTCAAGTACAACATACAGGAGAGGCTAGGTGCCCCTTCCTAGACATTTCCTGATATCTCCTACAAAAAATAATAAAAGCATAGGGCATCTTGACATTTATAATTGACCATTTTTGTCATCCGGGTGAAGCCTCGTTCTCCTTTTTATGTGTGATGACTTGTCCTAACTAAGTTAAATTATAGTTGTCTACTCACTTTTTATGTGTGACGACTTGTCCTAACTAAGTTTATAATCACACTGTATGTAATGATTTATAGGATACATACTGTATATAATAATTTATAGGATACATACTGTCATTTTTGAAGAAGTATCTAAAAATAGATATGAATTACTATCTGCGTCATCGTTCATGGATGTACAACCGTCATCCTGATGTGCTCTACATACTCCATCATGATCTTCTTGGATAACCCACCTTGCATCATCACCAGAGAGACATCGTAACAATAGTCCATCATATGTTCGGCGATACAAACTTTGTGAAGAAGCATCAAAGGTTGTAAGTGGGATTGAATTCTCGTTGCCAAAGTTGTCAATCAACACTCTCTGTCTGTGCTCTCTATCTCTGATCCTCCCTCGATTCTGATCCCCCATCCCCTATGACCAGGGGTTTCTATTTATAGATATCAGTCAAAATAACTGTCCAGTTGGCGTAGAAGCCAAACTGTGAAGAAAGTTGTATCTTTTACGCGGCGGTTATAATAAATGCTACCCACGTTTAAATAATCTTCTGGATCTGTGTATGACACGTGTCCCATTATGAGGTAATGCGTATAACTACTTTTCGAATATCACGACATGCAAGCCACGTAGGTAACTGCTCTTGTGTAAAAGATGGTTGGCATAAAAGCCAAATAACTGTCTTGTTGGCGTAAAAGCCAAATAGCTATCTTGTTGGCGTAAAAGCCAAATAGCTGTCTTGTTGGCATAAAAGCCAAACTCTGCGTAAAACTCGATGGTGCATGAATAATAGATAATCAGCGTAAAAATAGCCAATTATCCATCACGACTGAGGTCTTGAGCATATTCTGGACTAAATAGCCTTATCACGTACCTTTGCAAATATAGCCTGAGTTGGCGTATTTTGAGGAGATAGCATACGGCGTACTCCTCTAATTGAAAATAGCCTGGTTGGCATAAAAATACAAGGATGGTGATGTGAGCGTATTAGCCACAGTTTTAGTTTTCCCAGTCATGACAAAATCTAAAGAATAGAACCAAATCTCGTGCATTAAATGCAGAGATATGCTTCCATCTCGTGTATTAAATGCAGAGATGTCTCGAGCTCTGTATGAGAAATAGCTTTTGACGTGGCGTCTGATTTCGTCTTATCTTGAGCGTAAAGACTCATTTTTGCCCATGTAGAATAGGCAGCATATTCAGAAGACTCCAATCTTGAGCGTAGAATATGACTTGTGTCACTAAATGACAATCTGGGTCTCTGTGCAAAATTATCATCACAACCGTCCTCTCGATCATCGTACAGTACTTTTGTCAGGAGTCAGGCTCACTGTTTTGTCTGACAAATTTATCCGAGGAATACGAAGAGTTCCTCGTACAACTTTACGCTGCATAAAAAACAAACGTATTTTAAACTTTACGCAGGAGGGTAAAGCAACATTTTATGCCAAAACAGCCTTGAAGTGCTGCTTTACGCGGGCAGCTCTGAAACTCTTCTTTATGCCAAACAGCTCTGCATCTCTGTTTTACGCGTATAACTCTGAGGTCATATTTTATGCCATATAGCGCTGAAGCTCTGTCTTACACGGACTTCATGTATGTTGGGGGTTTTAACTGTATAATACGCATATAATTCCCCAACGTATTTTATGCTTCTAAATAACCGTCATCCTGATGACATGTGCTGTGTGCGAGATAAATTCATTGAGGGTGTACAGTAGTTCCTGCAGTTCACCAAGGCGTTCCCTCAGTACATGGACGGTACCAAAATTAAGTGTCCGTGTGTGAGATATCGCAAAAGAAAATAGCATCCAGAAGTGGAAGTCACATATCATTTGTACTCGAAGGGCTTCACGTCGAATTACTATCAGTGGACCATGTACGGAGAACTTGTGTCTCTAGCATCGGAGTCGGAGCCTTATATGGAGCCGTATATGGATGTCCATGACCACGATGCTTACGACGACAGGTGGGTGAACATGGTTTTTGATGCGGCGGAGCCTAGTTTCAATCTGGACAATTATGATGCAGCTGAGGAGGCACCGAATGCCGATGCTGTAAAGTTTATGGAGTTGATAGAGAATGCAAGGACTCTACTATATCCTGGTTGTGAGGATCATTCACTGTTGGAGGTGGTTACAAGATTATTGAGCATCAAGTCCGATTTTAACATGTTGCAAGAGTGCTATAATCGACTGATCGATTTGATTATAGACATCTTGCCCGAGGGTGCAAAGTTGCCTAAAGACTTCTATCGATCTAAGAGTATAGTGAGATCGCTCTGGATGGGATACGAGAAAATTGATGCATGTCACAACGGGTGCATATTGTAGTACAAAGACGACAAGGATGAAGATGCGTGTAGATTCTGTAGTGCTGATCGCTACAAGGCCACTGTTAGAGGAAAGTCGGTCGGTGCAAGAAAGCCTACCGATTCGATGCACTACTTGTCTTTGACGCCACAGTTGCAGCGGTTGTTTATGGTTAAGGAGACTACATAAAATATGAGTTGGCATAGGCGGAAAGATATCGAAGGAGTATTGGATCATCCATCCGATGGAGAAGCATGGAAGCACTTTGATCGAGAGTATCCAAATTTTGCTTCTGATTCGCGTAATGTCAGATTGGGGCTCTCCTCTGACGGTTTTACCCCATTCGGACTTTCGGACTCCCAGTATTCATGTTGGCCTATGATCGTCACTCTGTAATATCTACTGCCTTGGATGTGCATGAAGACTCCGTATATGTTCCTAATCGTTATTATCCCTGGTCCGAACAATCCAAAGAGAAACATTTATGTGTATTTACAACCTTTGATAGATGAGTTGAATCAGCTGTGGGAAGTAGGTGCCAACACGTACGATGTTTCTAGAAAGCAGAATTTTCAGATGAGGGCAGCACTTATGTGGACCATCAACGACTTTCTGGTCTATGGAATATTATCGGGATTGAGCACCCATTGTCGTCTCTTATGTCCGTATTGCATGGACCGTACTAAGGCTTTCTCTTTGAAACACGGAGGCAAACCGTGCTTCTTCGATTGTCATCGATAATTTCTGTCGAAGGATCATCCGTACCGGAGGAATATGAATGCTTTCCACGTGGGCGTTGTGCAGAAGGCCAATCCACCGCTAAGGTGGCCCGGATACACGATATGGAAAGAGGTAAAATATTTACCAAGTGCTATCGAAGAGCCTGCTAAGGGGTACAAGTGTGACGGATTTGGTCGTACCCATAACTGGACGAAGAGGAGTATATTCTGGGATCTGCTATATTGGAGCACCAATCTGATCAGACATAACCTTGGTGTCATGCATATCGAGAAGAATATGTTTGATAACATAATTAATACTGTAATGGAGGTAAAAAGGAAAACAAAAGATAATCCGAAGGCTAGGTTGGACTTAGAAGAAATATGTAGACATCCTGTATTGCATTTGATAGAGGAGGGAAATAGAAAGTTAAAGCAACCTAAGTCAATTTTTTCACTGGAGAAAGAGGATAAATGGAAACTTTGTAGGTGGATTCAGGGACTAAAGTTTCCAGACGGGTACGTGTCGAACTTGAGAAGATGCGTCGACCTCAAGGAGAACAAACTGGCGGGTATGATAAGCCACGATTGTCACGTATTCATGGAGAGGTTATTTCCGATTGCATTTCGGAAATTCTTACCGCAGGTCGTTTGGGATCCATTGACAGAGCTCAGCATATTCTTCAGAGATCTTTGTTGTACGAAGTTGCTCGTTGATCGTCTAGAAAAGCAAGAGAAGGACATTGCGGTAATACTATGTAAGCTCGAGAAGGTGTTTCCTCCTGGATTCTTTGACTCTATGGTGCATTTGCCAATTCATCTTTCCTATGAGGCACATGTTGGTGGTCCTGTCAATTATCGGTGGATGTACCCCTTCGAACGACATCTGAATCACCTAAAAGGAAAGATGAAAAATAAGGCACGGGTTGAGGGCTCTATTTGTGAAGCTTATGTTCTCGAGGAGATTATAAACTTTTGCTCGACGTATTTCAAACCTCATATTGCTACTAATAGAACGAAAGCTCCAAAAAATGACGAGGATATCAGGAATCTAATGATGCAATACTCAAAGTATTCAATGCGTCCGGAAAGCCTTCGGGGAAAATGAAGAAGAGATATTTGAATGACGATGAGCTAAGGCCTGCTCAGTTATATATATTACTCAATTACGACGAGGATGAAGTGGAGAAGCTAGAGGGATAAGTAATTAATACGTCCACATTTACATCATCTCAATGTAATAGTATAAGCTACTATTATGCTACTAATCAACAGTTGCTTCATTATTTTTTAGCACATATAATGATGAGTTGAGGTCGGTTAGACCCTACATAACAGATGAAGAAGTAGAACAAGAAATGAGATGCCATTTTCCTTCTTGATTGAGCGCACATGTAAGGTGCTTGATAATTACTTTTTATTTATGTACTTGCACCATAAATAACTTACCATCGCTACTTTGGTATTTAGATCGATCGTCTAATAACACCCGAGACTGAATCTATTAGAACTCTAGCCAAGGGACCAATTATTATCGTTAAAATATGGTCAAGTTTCTGTGTGAATGGGTTTAGGTTCAAGTCAATAAATGCTCCTATCAGAGACAGCTTTCTGGATCTTGATTCCACAAAAAATAGTTATTTGTGTATCAAATCTTCGAACTACAAAGATGTCGATCCAGGCAATAATTTCTTTGGCATCTTACGAGAGATTGTGGAGTTGATATATAATTATAGCACAGAACCTGCTAATATCGTGCTATTTAAGTGTGAATGGTTCGATCCGATTCAAGATCAAGGTTGGAAAATTGACAAGCATGGCCTTATGGATATAATAAACTACAAGCGTAGATATCAAGGGTACGAACCATTTGTCCTATCAAGTCAGGCTCACCTCGTGTACTTCACAACTTATCCTAGATGGAGGACAGCGAGGTCGGATTGGTGGACAGTATACAAGACTAAAGCTAGAAATACCTTTGACATTGACGAAATAGCTTATCAGGAGAACGATCTACCTCTTGTAACAAATATTATAGATGTGGACTCAATAAAAGTTACTACTCATTACACGAGTAATAATATAGAAGATGTAGAATTATCCGAAGAGGAAGACAAAGACGAAGATAAAGTAGATAAAAGTGAAGACGAGGAGGAGGAGGAGGAGGAGGAAGAGAAAGAGGAAGAGGAGGACAAGGAAGGCGAACAAGATAAATTTTCTGAAGATGATTGAAAGTAAAATATTTTGCCTGTAGAATATAACTATATTTTGACTGTAAAATGTACTATTTTGACAAATATATGTATTATATTTTGACTGTAGAATTCTGTGAGATATGCATAACATTTTGACTGTAGAATGTACTATATATTTGTATTTTTCTTTATTCATCATATGTTGTTATCAAGTATGACAGGACGACGCAGAGGATTTGGTAGGTCCCGAGGTAGATAGAGTGCTCCTCCGGTACTGCCTACTGTTGGTTCCGGATTGTTGTTGCCCAGTACTCCAGTATATATATCAGTCACATCTCCGACTACGACGACGTTACGTGGCATCACTCCTGGGACGAGTAGTTCCAAGCATGATAGTACTCCCTCGTCCAGCGTTCCTCCTGTTGACGGAACCATGGAGACATATGATCATGTAGAGGAGGTCGTGCCGATATTGTCCCAGCATCAGCAAGATCCTCCATGCGCACCTCTGGCGGAGACGAGGACAGAGATTTAGGCCGACGGTACAAAGTAAGTCAATTAGATGGTTTAGCATCATATATATTATGTATTTCTTTATTCATCATATATTGACTTTTTCGATCAAAATAATTATCTTTATATAGATATCGTCCATTGTCGGTTTAGAGACGCCTAGGCCTATTTCTGAGGAACAACTATGGTGGCCCTTGGATCAACTACTCTGAAGTTTCGGAGGAGAGAAAGGCGTTCTGGTTTGCGCACTTCAAGGTAAAAGTATATTATATAAATCCTCTAATTTATGCATATTATATAACTTATCCGTGATACTCACTTACTAAATTATTTATTGTAGCAAACGTATTTCTATCCTCCGCAGAGAGCCTAGTTGATCGAGCGGCTGTTTCCTACCGTTGCCGCCAAGCTTATCCTTGATGCTCTGGATGACCAGAAGGCTCGTGATCGTGCTGGAAAACCGATCCAAGGTTGGATCACGCCTGAGCAGTGGACTGCGATGAGGGCTAGATTCGACGATCCGAGCTACAAAGAAAGGTTTGAGAAGGCTAAGGAGGCTAGGCGGAATGCTGCCAAGTGGTGTGGTGGCTCGATTCCGATGACAGAATATTTTTGTCTTTTGGTATATTTTTTATTTAAGATATATTATTTTAATGTAAGTACGATAAAATGGTAGTAGAAAAAAATGTTTAAGTTTAGTACTAAATAATATATTTTTAACGGGTACAGAGGGGTGAGGATGCAAACATGGTGACCGTCATCTTGGCCATCCATCGCAAGGACAAAAATCTCATTGATGAGAGGGCCTCACAGACCTATGTAAGTATTACTTTACTTTGTGTTAATTTTAATATAACTTAGGCAATTATCGAGTTTCCAAACTTTTTTAGGTCGAGTATCTTAGGCTGCGTGGGCGGCGACTGCTTAGTGCACCTACAGCTGGAGAGGCTAGTACTTCCTCGCAGCCCGCTCCAGCTCCGTCGGCGGACAACCTGTGGGTGACTGCCACTAGTAGTCTCGAGAGGGGTACGTACTACGGTACAGGATCCTATGGCACCCTGGTTGCGACGCAGTCATCTAGGGCCTCCCAGATAAGTGTGCATTCCCCACAGCCCTCGCAGTCGTCGGCCAGAGTCCAGGAGGTCGTTGACCGTCAGATTGCGTCTTTCCGTGACGAGTTGCAGCGAAGGATGGAGGAGCAGCCCAGGTCCCAACCGTAAGCGGACGATCCGACGCTCATTGCATGATTCGATATGCTAGACCGCAGCATCACGGAGCTCCGAGATTTGACAAATAATCTTAGAGCCTCGACAGAGCGTAACGTGACGGAGCTGCATGCATCACAGCTATCCATGGGCGAGAGGCTGACGATGATACAGAATTCAATGGTTCATAGCAGTACGAGGCTGTTGTCTACCATGGATTCTTACAACCAGCGACTCGCAGACTTGTAGTGGATACGTCCTTCTGGTGCACCTACATCGACACAGGCTCCACCGACGTCACTGCCTTCTCCATCGACATCGGTGTCGATTTCACGGGAGTAGTATGATCTGTTCTTATCCTTCTTGTGCGCCGATGGTAATCCTCCTGCAGATCCGCAGTAGTATAGTTGCTGGATATTTGTATTCTATGTATTATTTAGGATGAGACTCTTTGTATGGATATATATTTCCTGTATTCTTTACGATAATATTTGCTGGATATTTTATTTTCTTCAAGTTTTATCATATTATTCATATTAAATATATGTTAATTTATCGGTGTTGAGTGTTCAACCCTAGGGGGTCGGCAAACCCAGGAAATTCAATGGAGGGTTGCTCCGGGTCTATTTGTACAGATTATGAATTAATAAACTACAGGAATAATAGTTTGGAAACAATTCAGTATTCATTTTTTTTATTTTTTTACTGTACAATTAGCGACGTTTTTAGCGACATTTAGCGACGTTAATACACGTCGCTAAATACGTCGCCAATTAGCGATATTTCTACACGTTGCTAATGACGTCGCTAAAAATGTCGTTGTACGTCGCAACTTGCTGACATGGCAGTATTGCCAGGTCATTATAGACGTCACTGTAACGTCGCTATAAAAGTCGCTAATTAGCGACGTTAAGCGACTGATGAGCACGTCGCTAATTAGCGACGTTGTGTCGCTAAACGTCACTAATTTAGCGACATATTTACGTTGCTAAAAAATGTCGGTATAGCGACGTTTAGCGACGTTTTTTCTTTCAATGACTAGCTGAGTTCCGACTTGTATAAAACGTCGCCAAAAACATCGCTAAAAGTGATTAGCGATATTTTTTGTCATTTAGCGACGTTTCTTTACGTCGCTAATTTGACTTTTTCTGGTAGTGAGGGTCGGCCACATATCCCATCTCCCAAGAAATGTATAATTACTACAATACCCTCATTGGGTCGTCATAAAAAAATAATTTGTAAGGAAAGCTTCTCTTCCTAATGAATGTTAAGTCTAAACTCTAATTAAAGAGGATGGTTAACTGTTTGAGTCTATTTGGACGAGTCCAACTAATTGGTTAAGTTGTCATGTCAAGTACTTGGTTAGGTCCACTAGGATCATGTCTAATCAAATATCCAATCTATCAACCAATAATAATATTAGTCACCAAAAATATAATACATGCACAATATTAAAATAAATTATAATCATAATATTAATAATAATACTAAATAAAAATATTATCCCTATTCTAGAAATGTGGTAGTGACAGCATCACTTGGCGGTTGTGGCATGTTGAATCCCAACTGTACGCATCGACATAGATCTAGCGGGTGACGAGTGGAGTTGGGATCTTGCCGCTGGCGGACATTTCGAGTTTGGTAGTACGTATGAGGCGGTCCACACAAGACATGCTATTATGGTACACGCTGACATAGTGTGGATAAAGGGGATCGCGAGAAAAATGCAGTTAAGCCTATACAAGTTGATACGGGGGGAGGCTACTCACGAAAGATAGGTTGATCATATTTGGAATCCAGAATGTCAGCACTCAGTGTATTCTGTGAGGGAGGGCGGATGAGTCTACAGAGCACCTGTTCTTCAACTGCCCGACATCATGGGAGATATGGTGGGAGCGAAGGAAGAAGCTAAGCCTCAGGGACACTTCCAGGCGTGATCTGGAGTCTATGATACAGGATATTAGGGGTGCACGGAGGCGGGGTGCGATATGGTTCCGAGAGGCATACAAACGTCTTGCCGCAACAGTCTGACATGTGTGGAGGGAGAGGAACTATCGTATATTTGATGGCGTCAATACCGTCACCTTGGGTATTCTCCATAATATAGAGTCGGATGTGGCATGCATGAGGATCACACGTGATCCTCAATGTAATGTGGTGATGTAATTTGATTTCATTAATAAAATTATCTTCTTCCAAAAAATATATATTAATGTTAATATTAATATTAATATTAATATTAATATTAATATTAACATTAATATTAAATTTTTTGGATTAAAATATGTCATATCAGTTGTAATGTTAGATGTCATATAATGCTATTTAATATGTCATGTCAGCTATCACGTCAAAGAAATAGTTTAGAGGGACACTTTGAAGCTACGAATAACAAAAACAAAAAACAAAAAGGCGGAGGCGGGTGGACAATGTTGAATGCGGCACAGCCGTTACTAAGGTAACCATGTATTGCCAAATTGATCGACGCATCGTCCTCTCTTTTCGAAACAACTTTGAGCTTGACGGAAGCATCCTACATCAATATACACTTTAAAAAGAGCGTAGCCCAAAAACACATCCAACTCAACTTCCGTCATCTTCACAAGTAAACCATGCAACGGCCTCGCGGAGACTACACTAATCACGAACTGACTCTCCTTGCTCGCCATGTCTCTAAACACCCCCGACCCAGCCTCAGTCAATCCAGGACCGACTCCGAGTTCATGAGGGTCCAAGACGAACTTTCAAAATAGAAGCCCCATACATAATATATATAAACTCAAAGTTGATATTTAACCAAATGAACGGCATCTATGAAGTTAGAAAATCCGATCTACTTACCCTGTCATAGAGCAACGGTAATAGAACAGACACGCCTAGCGCGCTAGCCGTGATAGAGAACGAAGGCTGGCAAGTCCTTAAGTAAAGGTATGAGACGAGCTTGTTGTAGTCGGTCCTAAAGGGAGAACCTTGCTGTTTACTAGCTATATCCCCGCAAAAAAATAAAATAAAAAATAAATTAAAAAAATATAACCAACAAAAATTGAACTAAGAATCTTATGTGTGCAAGTCCAACATAATAACCACTACATCACAATTACTTTGTGGTATATACTTGTTTCATTTTCGATATATGATTATTAATATATTTATGTATAAACTGATATTTTTTGGCCTTCCTAATTCGTGGTTTCTGGACGATCGTCCTAGCTGTCCTGGGCAGGGCCGGCCTTGAGTCAATCCCTTGGGCATCAAGGTGTAGGTAACTACATCCTTGTACGAAATTATAGCAAATAATTGGTCTCCAATGTCGTGAGCATCAAACTGTAAATATAAATTGAGTAAGAATGTGTAGATTATTGTTATTTCGGAGTTGGAGAAGAGGAAGTAGGAATGAAGCCACGGCAGGTGGGCGAAGTCGTTACAGTGGAAGCAAGCGTGGAGGATGGAGCAGAGAGCGATGGCGTTGGCGAAGGAGGAGCGGAGCATGTCTTGGAAGAGCGAGAGGGCAGAGGATGGCTAGGAGTGGCGGAGGCACGCAGAGAGGGTGACGTTCCGGAAAAGGATAATGATTATCTTTGGTCAAGAAAAAAAAGTTGAAAACGTCCATACTATGGACGTTTTAATTTTTTTCAGATAAAAAACATAAAATATATAATTTGAAAATGCTCATAACAAAGACATTTTGGAGTAGAGAATAAATTATTTTAATTTAATTTTTTATCATTTTCAGACAAAATATTAAAAAATGGAAACATCAGGGATATTTTGGACTATTTTTTGGTTAAATATTATGAAACCACTGAAATATCCTTACTAAGGACGTTTGTATTCTCTTCTTGCGAATTTACCAAACAATTTTCTTTCAACGCAATTTTCTAAAACTTTGATGTTCTTGATGACATTTTCTATAAAAATTACTCTCCAGCGATGGATATTTCTGTTGGTAGTCGGTCGCTGGGGATTAAAATTTATCTCCAATGACAAATATTTTTGTCGTTAATCCGTCGATATTCAATAGGTAAACATAGATATTTTTCATATTTTGTATATTTTATTCCCAATTTCCTATAATTTATATATAACAATCACAAAGATGCAACAATATATCCACAACAATAAAGATACATCATACACCAATATATCCAAATATATAATTAATACATCATGCAACAATATATCGAAATATATATAAGATACATCTTACAAAGTTTAGTACACCGATGTCCAAATAAAGTCTAGTACAGTGAAGTCCAAATAAAGTCCAGTGCACTTAAGTCTATATAACATCACGTACAATGAAGTTTAGTCATATATATAACAAGTCTGTCTAACGAAAAGTAGTAATAATACAACCATGAAACAACAAAATAAAGGCTACCACTGAGTATCTTGATTCAGAAAACCCAGGGAAAAAAATCATAATCTAAAAAAAAAAATTCAAAATAGATGCGTCTTCAAGACTTTGAAAATATCTAGGGTTATGATCAATCCGATATCGATGTCTTGTTAAAACATTCTTAGGGTGCCAAAAATCCAGTAGAAAAAAAAATCATAAGTTAGAAAAAAAAATACATTAAGGTCAAGTAAGTATACTTCTGGACACTCTTTCTGATTTTGACATTATCCCAAACTGCGAGGGTTATCATTCTGGGAGCCTTCGCAATCTGTATATTGGACTTCGAGGTTGAATTGGTGAATATATCGCCAAGTTATCCTAGGACCGGATCTAACATTAATATTTTGTTATTGTTGTTGAAGATGCGAGAAAAAAATGGTGTAATGTGTTTGTATGATCTCCCTTGATGTAGTCTTTTTTCATCTGGTCAACACAACATTATCTTCATATATTATCATCGAAACATCATTGATATAAGAGAATTCACTTGTAGTCTGAATATGCTTAATTACATTTCACAGCCATATACTCTCCCTTGTGGCATCATGGAGGGCGATAGGGTCATTGTGGTTTAAGGAAGTGGTGATCAGGGTCTGCTTTGTAGACTTCGAAGATTTTATTGTACCCCATGGAAAAGATATAACCACTTGGGATCTCGTCTTGTGCGGGGCAGATAAGTAACCGACATCGGCATAACCAAAAAGAAGGTAATCATTCCTAGGATCAAAGGATTTAATACATTCTGAGATACATATGGATAGAATAATCACATGTCCATAGTATTCTTAAGGTAAATGAAGATGCCTTTAATGCCATTTTAACGGTGGCGTGTTTACGCAGTGATAGATCTAGCCAATAGATTTACAACAAATGATATGTCTGATCTAGTATTTTGAGCTAAGTGCAATAATGCTCCTATTGGACTTAGATATAGAACTTTGGGTTCTAATACCTCTTCATCTTCTTCCTTAGGATATAATGGGTCTCGTTTAGCATCTAGGGAACAAACGATTATGGGTGTAATCAAGAATTTTCTTTGTCTATGTTAAACTGATGTAATACCTTCTTAGTGTGACTCGATTTGGCAACGAAAACACCACTAGTATAATGCTCAAGTTGCAGGCCTATGTAGAATCGAGTTTTTCTTATATCTTTTATCTTAATTTTTGACTTCAAGTAAGAGGTAGTTATCTCACGCTCTTAAGGAGTTATAACAAGATCCAATCATCAACATAGATTGCTACAATCGTAATTTTGGAATATGATTTCTTGATAAACATGAAAGTGCGTACTTCATTATTCATATATCCCTGTGTGATCAAATACTTAGATAATCAGTTATACCACTTCTGACCAGTTTGTTTCAATCAGTTAAGTGAATGCTTTATCCTGATTGATAGCGTGATCTAGCATCTAAAACTATTTGCATTAGTCATAGGAAATCCTTCAGGAACTGTAGAAGCATAAAAATTCTTTATGTTTTAAGAGAAGAAGCCTAAGAAGGACTCCCATGCTAAAGTAGCGCTAATATGAGGGATCTTTATGCTGAAGTAGCCTTTCAGTGTAAGTCATATCATTCCTCGATTCTTAAGAACCAAAAGTTGTCACTGGGTGTGATATCGTACAAGTATAAATTATACTTGTACAAGACAAGAACAATCAAAATCGATAAAATATCTCATAAATAAAGTCATTACAGAATAAAATAAGCAGAAAAGTTGATAAACACGATATATGAAACATTATTCTCTTTATTGGTAATTTATAACAGAATTATAACAGCCCAAGGCCAAAATAGTAACCCGATTATAATATTGAATATTATTATATAGAACGATGCCACAAGACTTATAACTCATAAAACTACTACAATCAATAATATTTCATACATTATGTTCTTTATAAATCAAAGATGTCATCTTCCAACTGAACAACCTGAATTTGCCAAATGAGCTTCAATTCCTCAGCACTTCCGATTGACTCCCTGTACCTATAAACGAGGGGGTCAGTATAATAGAGAATTCATTGGTAAGTAGTCTCTAGCAGACTCACCTAAACCAGTACTGTAATCATATAAAAATAAGTAAAATTATTAAGTGGTATTTGTATTCTTGCCATATGATCAGCTAAAAATTCATAACATATATGTATCCGAGCAAAAAAGTGTCATCGATTTCTATTTTCATAAACCGATATACATGAACATCAATATGTCACTTGACAAAATAAATCTTACCCATGGGTACCATCCTTCCTTGGAATTAATATTATCATTCATAATACATATAAATGTGTCATATGTGTGTCCTTGCATCAATTGTTAGCCTTCATAAAATATAAATGTGTTATAAATTCATTCATGTATCAACTTGTTAAGCCTACATACAGATTATATTAGGATGTAACCTAACTATATGATATTTATTGGTAGCCTAAGCCATCTTACATTATATTTGGTAAGACGATGATCCTTTATATTCATATAGCCAGCCCTACTAAAGGTCCTGAATTACCCGTATTGTTATCCGTCTTTCCAATCTAGGTAATTAGCCCCGTTGAAGGTGCCATAATATATGTGCTAGCATGTCAGTATTGTCGTGTCCCATACCCCATTCGGGGATACTGTGTTAGAGGTCCTATCAGTAACGCTTGATAGAGACAAATTGAATTAAGACCCTTCCTTTATTTGTATTGGCTCTTTGAAATCAGGTCCTATATGTAGTGGATCGTGTCTCGAAGAAGAACTCTATATAAGATTCACACCCTGTGGTGGCCCATGCAGGTCCTGATTAAATTATTTTGGTTACTTTTTGGTACCAAGCGACCTGTAATCAGGATTAGCAGTATTAGTATCTCAATCCATAACTGATTTAAAAATTCCTTAGCATTTGATTATCGCCCTTGTACTTTATAATTATACTCATTTATTCTCCTCGATATCTTTATTATTATTTATCATCTCTCCCTATTTCAGAGAGATGGACGTTCATGCGCGGTGTTTCCTCCATAAGTAGATCATTGTCAAGGAGAATAAGACATGCTGGATATAAATTTTTGAGAAGATGGTTACCCTTAGTAGGGTAGGTAGATAGGTTATTCCTATATGCTAGAGCTAGTGTAGATTGTTAGCATGAGAATTAAATATAGTATTAGAGGCCTAGAACTAATAAAACCTTACCCTTGCTTAAAGTAGCAGTAATTTGGAAGTATTAGAAGTTAGAAGGATGGTTTGATTCTAATGCCCTGGAATACTTTATGGAATACATAGCTAGATGCTAGAAATTAGTTGTGGCCTATGATGGTGATACAAGGAATTGTATTATGACCTTAAGAAATTAGAACTTTACGTAGTAGGCCGTAGTGGTTAAATTTCTATTTGTCTTGTGACTTTTGGTATCAAATCTTGATCTTATGACCCCCTTAAATTATTGATGACTATTGGTCTGGACTTAATAGATAGGTAGATTGCTAGACCAAATATTTGAGTAATTAGATAACTCGAGTACTAAAGTATAGCTTTCGAAATTAAATTAGATGTACTTGATCTTTTGGGTTGTCAGTGTTAATTGAACAAGTGAGTTCCCCCCGTGATTACTTGGATAGATAAGCTAGTATCTGTGATAGAGCAAATAGGTTGAAGGATGAGAGTTTATAGACATGAGTTAGAATAGTAAATTGCCTAAAATAGGGACAAGCTATAACAAGATGGTAATCATGTAGTTTGGATGAAGGGTATACATGGAATAAACTTGAAAAAATCTCAGGTTCAAGGTAAAGAAGGTAGAATGATAACAAGAAGAGATTCATGAGGAGTACATAACCATTTTAAATTAAGAGAAGGATCTAGGAAGGACTGAAGATTTTATCACTCGGTAGTTGCCTAGAAGATCTATACTACGAAGCGAAAAGTACTGGGGCTTGATTGGCGAAGCTTATAATTAAAAATAAAATTGACATACTAAAATGATATAAAGATGGATATGAAACAAATGATAAGAAAAAGATATTATGGTCGCATAATCCAAGGAGAAGGGATTGTGATATGGACTTGAGAGATAATAACTTTAGTATTTATAAATTATAATGCTTTTAGAATTTTGGAAATTTAATGCGAGTAAAAATTGTTGATCAATCTCGAAGTGATACGAATTTTAAGAAATTAAACATAGGTTCAGAATCACATACTGACTTGTTGGTATTTTGTAGAGGATTATCACAATACCCTTAGATTATGGATTTACCCATGGTAGGAAAGTGTATATGGAAGATAGAAGTCTTATAGGAATGATAGCTGAATATTGTGGGTTTACACATAAACTGATTAGGGCCAAAAAATTAGATTTTTGACTAATAAGGATATGAGCTTGCTGGACCTATCCTTAGTAGTAGGTGATGAGAAACTATTTCTAATTTATCATAGCTGATGGATTTTTGGATTTTAAAATTTTTATCATCTCATTGAGTTCGAAGAATTTTTACTCAAGGAGATAACCATGATATCATGCTTGTGTAATAGGGTAGTAGCCTAGTTGGAAGATTCTTGTGAGAAAGATAGGTTTTAGATGGCAGAGACTAGACGAACAATATTACAAAGCGATAGACAATAGAATGGGGTAAGTTGTACGAAAAAGGATAGACATTCCAATTAAAGATTAGATGAGTATTGAAGAGTGTTCTTAGCGAATAGTATGCCATGAGTGATAGACCTAAGTACATGGTTAGTTTGGCCTTGACCCGTACCTACTAAGTTAGGAATATGCGAGGTAGACGAAGTTGTAAGGATCGTATATTATTTACCTATAGCAAGAGGTAGGTTGCCAATAGTATGAGGGAGGTTATATAGAATATAACTTATACGAATATAGTATTGAGTTTAAGGATTAGTTGTATTACTCCATCGACTGCATTCCTATCTTTCCTATCAAATTGTTATCTTGTTTTGTATATATAGCCTCTTGCTTTTGCATCAACGATCCTTCTAATTATAACAATTGAGTATATTCTTCTTTCCTTCCTAGTCGTACCCTAGTAGCAAATTAATCTCTTGGTTAGTACCCACTTTATGGTGTTAATATCCATCTTACCGTAGGTATCAGTTCTGTTCTATTTCTAATTCCCTGATTTAGTCACTGTGACTTGATTCTCCAAATACTTGTCTAATCGTACCTTATTCAACCCTGTGACCATACTCCCTAGACTTCTCTTCTCTTGGTCTATAGATTCCTCCTTTTGTGATTCTCTCGATTTGTCCATTCGTCATCAATGTCATGCGATGATCGAAGTCTCTTTACCACCTTGCCCTAGTTATCTCTGACCAAAACCTTTCTTATGTTTTATTGAAGACATAAACTATATAGGAGCAATATTATTTTAGTAGCAATTTTTCTTATATAGTTATTGACTAATAGCACACTGATAACATCTAGGTTTCCTTATAGAATCTTTGATTACGGCGAGTAGACCCTAGAACTCTTGAATCCTTATTAGGAAGTAGGCCCTTCCAGAAATCTTGTTAGCAAGACCCTAACTTTAGTTTTGGATGCCAACTTAATTTTTATAAGTTGGGTAGATCATAGACCCCTGATTTTAGTGTAGGATTATTTTTGGAATTTTAGGATAAATTTTAATTTATTTGGAATTAATTAGGTTTAATCTCAAATGGATTAAATTACCTCCTTAATTTTATATCATTTGATACCCTTTGTTGTGGCTCGAATAATTAGAGCATAACACTATCCTTTTCTTTCCAACAACTTTCTCCCTTATGACCTAGACTAGCCACACTACACCTACGATATGACTATCACTCACAAACTCATCTTCTCATGATTTATTTTAGTCGCACAACATTCATGACGCATTTGTACACGCAAATAACACAAATATTATTTTTCGTTGTGGGCGATTTTAATACTCAATACGGACTCAATTCTTCCGACAAATTTGACAGTCATGAGCCTCACCTGGACCTACTCACTCAAGACCCAACTGTTGCTCCCAAATATACACTTTCATGCTCCATATAGATGCCACAACATTCTTGGCATATCTCCTTATAGAAACCTATACTTAAATATTCAATTCCTTTACAATTAAATTAAATTGTACATCGGCAATCCAATTACCCTAACCACTGATATATCCGTAGCCCGCTCGAGCCAAACAACGTCAATGACACTTGTGTTTCCTTAAAATTGAGCCTCCTTGTACTCTCTACACAATATTAATCACCTTGACAAATTATGACACTTATTGTTGAACCGTTCATCGGCATCCATGATATGCGACGATCGTAATCCTCTGTACCATCTCACCTTAGTTACATTTTACTATAAAAATTATTATTGGCTTGTAAACTCATGACCTAATTATGAGCAATGAGAACTGTTAATTTTTTTTCATAGAGTTATTGACTCAATAACACTAGGGTAGTACCTAGATTTCCTTGATAGTCTGTGACTACGGTCACAAAAGCCCCATCATCTTGCACCCATTCTTAAAGTTAGATTTTCTACAACCCTTCTAAATATGATCGTGACTAGAGTTTCTACTACAAACTTAATTTCTATAAGTTGGGTAGCGCCTTGGACTAAACATACCCTTGCTCTAGAATATGAACATCAAACTAGGAACCCTATTGGTAACTATGTCCCCTATCTTTTCAAGAATCAGTGTACAATCTGGCGTACTCAAAATTCTTTTTACCATGTTGGGTCCCTATCCTTGGATCGTGCCTTAACTTTGATATAGAGGAATTAGAAACGACAAGTTGAATTATCCTTCTTCCGCGGTAAGTTCTCTTACCCTCTTCTACCAAGCTTAAAATTATTATTATTATTATTATTTTTTAATTTCGAGGACAAAATTTTTATAAGTTGGATAGATTGTAAACCCCCATATTTTTAAATTTATAATTTATTAAATTATTATTTGAATTATTTAATTATTGGATGTTTGGATCTCACTTCTAAATTATTTATTTTAACTATTTATTTTTATTATTTATTACTTTTTTTTATTACATAGCATCATTATTTTTTATTTAAGTAGAATTTAATTTTTGTTACCTAAAGTATTTTATTAACAGTTTACATATATTAAGTTATAACATATTTAAATATATTGTGTACTATATTTTTGTGTTTATGAATTTATTAGAATTTTACTCCCACACACACACACACACACACACACACACACACACACACACATATATATATATATATATATATATATATATATATATATATATATATATATATATATATATATGTTTATGAATTTATTAGAATTTTACTCCCATACTCTCACCCACACCCACACACACACACGCACACACACACACACACACACACACACACATATATATATATATATATATATATATATATATATATATATATATATATATATATATATATATGTGTGTGTGTGTGTGTGTGTGTGTGTGTGTGTGTGAGTAAGCACTGTAAGCCAACCAACAAAACCATACTAAACAAGCCCATGTGGACAAACATGCAAAACCATGCAAGCTCCCATGCATGTGAGTAAATAACCCATGCATGTTGCAACTAAGTAAACCCAAACCCCCTCCCTTAACTAACCTGAGCCCAGGCCTACCAAGCGGACCGTGCTGCCCCTCACCCGCGCAAATCCCCGACCCCCTAACTCTCCCTATATAGACACACCTTATGTTCTCAACCCTAACCCTAGAATGATCCCTGGCGTTGACCCTCGACCCGTCGCCACCACCACAGCCGCCTCCGTCGCCGGCCCTGGCCGCGCCAACCAACGGAGCAGTCCACGCGTACGGAACCGTAGGCTGTAGCGAGCAAACTTTGCGACATAATATCTTTCCTGTTGTTCAATCATTTTCCAATCCAGTTTTGCTGGTTTGTACACAACATAACCCTCTTCCAATTTATGTAATTATTTTTATTTATTTTGAGTTAATAAACAGTTAAAAATTGAGTCAAAATCGATTAAAAACCTGTTTTTGAAAGTCCTAAAAATAGTCCAACTTTTCGTGTTCACGTCCCATTTTTTACCAACTCGGTTAATATTTTAAAATTATAATTAAACAGTATTTTAGACAACATAACCAAGTTTAAATCCATTCTTTTTGGATTATTTTTATATGCTTTTAATCTATATAAAATTGAGTTCCAAAATCAATAAAAAACTTGTTTTCTAAAAATCTAAAATTTCTCGATACGGAGTGCGTCCCACCAAACGAGGCCACATCATCGCATGCAGATAGCACCGAATGGTGCATAACGTAAATGCGAACGTGTGGCCTTTTGTCAAACTTGACTTGGAAGTGTGTGCACGTCGAAATCAACACGTATCTGTCAGAAAATACCGTATTAGACTTTTTTGACACCTTACCATAACTTCGTGTGTGCTTATCATTTTATAACAAAACTTGTGTCATCGAATTCGCAGCGTTACGCTGGTCCTGTGACCCAAGTTTCGTTCGATTCTGAGAATATTGACAAAATACCGTTTCGCGGGCCCCACGGTTCTACTTGACGGGCAATTTTATGATCGGCTCATCCAAATCCAGTTCTGAATATTTCATTGAGGTCTTGTTATTGTTATGGACTTGTAGACACTAAGTTTGCTAAATTTAGAAAACTTTGTCTCTGGCAAGCTTTTCGGTGCGAAGTGGGTCACTTGTGGACCCTGCTTTGACCCAAAATTATCATTTTTGTTTGTGTCCACATTGAACTTATGGTTAGTCAATCCTAGCTATTTCTTAAGTTTTGAAAACATTGGTGATGTCAGTTGTAGCATCCAGAGATGTTCGTGTGGATTCTACCTTTTCGGGTGCAGTTGATGCATTGAGCTCGCTACTTGGACGTCGCTATATCCAGAATTCAGGCAAGTGTACCTAGCCAAACTTGCAGTTTATCCTATTATATTATCTGCTTGTTTTCTTTTTATATATATATGTGTGTATATTCTTGTGATATGCCTGCTCAACCTAGGACCGTGAGACATTGCTTAGCGTTCAAACAAGATTCGGGTGTCGACACCGTACGCGAAGTCGAGTAACGTCACTTAGAGAGTTGATACCATGATCCTATTTTACGTGCTTATATCCTTGCACGTCAGACCATAGAACACTTGACACTATTTTATGTGACAAAATCCTTCTTGAGGTATTCATGGTAATTTTGTAAAGGATTACAGGATTCGTGATAAGAGACTTGCATAATATATACATATATTATTATGACTCATTGTACTGGCTAGAGGTCCTAATCTTGCGTGTTATGAACATGAGATGTAAGGTTACATTCGGTGGTAAGAGTCTTCATCGTGCTCTGGGCATATTTTACTTATTACTATTTATTGTGTATTTGGCTTTAGGTTTCTTCTACAGAATCTAAGGTATTATATATATATATATATATATATATATATATATATATATATATACAGCTTCCTCCTGGTTCTCCCACGCAGAGCCTTAAGAGTACTATTAGATTACGGAAGTGTCCCTTGAGATCATCCGTGAGTACCAGCCTGGGGTACAATACCATACTCTCATTTGCATATCACTTAGCTGATTATGATAGATACCCTTGAGTACATTGCTTATTATTTTACTATTTTATTTTGGCATGCTATTTTTTGTACCTTGTTACGTCCCTCTGAGGACCTGGTCCCTTGCCAGTTTTGTAGCATAGATCATTATGGAGCCTGCCTGAAGTCGCTAATATGTGTTGCTTTGTTATGTGGGCATTGGTACCTGGTACTTATATAATTTCTACCAGAGTTATGTTTATTTATTCATATTGTTGATTCATCTGCAGATGTAGCCTAGTTTTTATAGACTCATATTTCTTTCTCGAGAATATTCGAGTTTGTGTGTTACTAGGCGGCCAACTTTAGCACATGTAGCTCATTCTTCTTGTATTTTGTTCATTGTGGATTGAGGCATAGATATTTGTATTTACTTGATTATTTAGATAGTGACCATTATAATACAGCTTATACGTATTCGAATTAGACCAGAGTCTGGTCGAATGTGTAGCTGGCATGTTACGTATTTCTAGTCTTACGTATTTTGGGGCTGGGGTGTTACACACCCTCGGACCTTTTCACGGGTCATTTTTGTTGTCATCTTTGTTGTCGTTTTTGCTATGCATTTGTTTTTGGTTTTGTGGATGTGTTTTTGAGAAGGTATTGATCCTCTATTGGTGCTTATGTAGGTTGTCGCGAAGGTGAAGCTTGATCGAATCATTGGAGATCTTTTTCTCTCGTCATTTTTTAACAATAAGTGGCTTTGATCTGTCTTTTATTGTCCTAACATCTTAATAAAAATGACTCTCTTGTTGCATCCTTCGATCAATGATACCTTAATAAAAAGAATCCAGATAAAAGAGTAGTCTTAATATCCGTTACCTGTCACCTAGAAATATAAAATATTGCTTGGTTTTTATACATAAATGTATATCATGTTTATTGTTATAGATAGAATGGATTAATTGATTAATCTTACAGCAAGTGGTATGGAATAAGAGAGAGAGCACGAGGCAAGTAGACTATACAATAGGATTATGATGCTTAGTTATATTCAGTGTTTGTTATCTTGTATGCTATGTTTATTAACTTAGTTCCTAGATATTATATGGTTATGGATAAATTATGCACGATGATATGGTTCCTTGAACGATCGTCGGGTCACTAGGGCAGATTCATCCTACGGGGAACAGGGATAACTGTGTAGACGAACTATCCCGGGTGATTCAAAAAGTTTCAGCGGGGCTCGCTACCAACGCTGAAAGTTTTACCTTCTAATAAGGCTATAATCCAGGATAGCTTATGGTGCCAGTGACCCTTATATTTTTAAATTGTTGAGCTAATAATGTCTACTTCACAAGAAAGAATATGGTAAATTTTGTGCAGGAAAGATAAGTCGGTCATGGGTATGAATCACCATTTCGGTAATATACGTTATTATGTTGTTACTTTTCTTTCATATGACTGTAAATTGATATAAGGCAAGAAAGAAAGATCAGCTAATATTATTGTATGGTTCACATGAATACGATATTGATTTGGTGTTGGGGTTAATTCGCCTTCACTTATGGATTGCAAATATGCTTACCCAAGTCTCCATAATTGTCGCTAACCAAGGCGACGTAGTGAGGAGCTAATGGCCCATCTTGTCTATCAATCGAAGTTTGTGCATATATTGATTGAAGCTTTCTATTGCAGTTTACAGACAAGGTGCTTA
The DNA here is from genome assembly GCA_036927795.1 of Iris macrosiphon. NCBI lineage: Eukaryota > Viridiplantae > Streptophyta > Magnoliopsida > Asparagales > Iridaceae > Iris > Iris macrosiphon. The sequence goes on along the minus strand of JAYESA010000014.1, from coordinate 126,571,245 downwards.
TATATTTTGTTTCCAGTAAAGAAATATGATGTATGGAATGACATAGCTCATTTTGTGTTCAAGTTGTAAGCCTATATGACACTCTTTACTAGTATTCAAAACCTATGTAAAAGTTGTACATTATCAGTAAAAGAAATATTTTCTTTTTGTGTTATGTGTTATTCATTTTATCCGTGTAACTATGTTGCTAGCTCTATAAAATTTATAATAAAACTTTGCACGAATATGCCTTATACCAGCATAACTTAGGCCTATACGGCATCACGTTAGGTGTCGACTTATCGATTCAGCGGAATCAGAGTATGATATTTTGGTATCAGAGCTAAACTTTACTTCCTTGGACCCTTGTTCGAAAAATGTTTATAATAGAGACATTGCCCTTCTTAGTTAAACCATTGATTCATATTGTTAAAATAAGATGTTCCATATAGTGAGCCGACAATACTTTATGAGACTGATATGAGTTACTCTCTTTTACAGGAATGCCAGAAGGAAGTAGTTCAGATACTTTGGGTAGTGCTAGTAGCCCAAAGACAGCAGTCTCTATCGATCTGATTGAGTGGATGATGCATATGATGGAGGGGTAATAGCAGAGGGATGAGGCTCGATATCAGCGAGCAAAAGAATAAGCCGACGAATGCCAGAATAAGTTTGAGAAATAATTTGAAGCACAATTTCAGGTCCAATAGAAGTAGGTAGATATCTTACAATAGATCGTTCAGACCTTAGCATCAAATCACTCTGCGATAATGGCTGCCAGAGCTGAGCAAAGAGAAGCCAAAGTTGAGGAGCCCCAACCCACTAGTAAAAAGAACTCTGCCTTCGACATTGCAAAATTCAAGAAGGTCTACAACACTTTATTTAAAGGGACCAAAGATCCTTCCGCGGTTCTGGATTAGATAATCTAGTTGGAAGACCACTTCCAACTATTAGAGGTTCCTGAAGTGAAGAGAGTCGCATGCACTCAACTTTAACTCCAATTGAACGTGCACGACTGGTGGTATATGCACTGGAGATCTATTCTTGGAGGCAACAAAGACATAAAGGTATCGTAGGTTATGTTCTGAAAGGCTTTCGAAGATGAGTATCTACCCCTAGTCGTTCATCGTCAAAAAGATAATGCATTTATGTACCTTAAGCAAGGAAGCATAACCGTGCGGTAGTATGCAGCCGAATTTAACAGATTCGTCAAGTTTGCTAGCTCCTACCTACCCGATGGAGCGAGTCGTACAAGTAGATTCGAAGGGGTCTGCGACCTGCCATCCATGCATATGTTGTCGTTCCTCAGTATTAGTGATAAGGGAGGTACTCAACCACGTCCTCTCCTAGAGTCATAATACCCTCTAGTTGCTTCATATGCTATACAAAATTCCAACCATAAGCATCCTAGTACTATATGAGGTCACAACGTGCACAAGCATCCAAATAAGGACAGTTATCAGGATCAAAACCCAAGAAGAAACTGGGGACTACATTATACCAAGTGCAACCAAACTGGGTATCAAGCCAGTAAGTGTTGAGCTCAAGATGGGGAATGCTTCAAGTGTGGTCATCTAGGCCACGTTACTCGTAAATGCCTAAACAAAAGATTGAACCTATAAAGTGGGAATGATGGGATAATCTTTATTGATGAGAAGATTACATATATAGGAGAGGCTAACCTCTCTCACTATTGTTCTACCCGATGTGGGACTAAAGCTCAATACTACTAATACTTAATATCCTCCCTCAAGCTGGAGCATAGATATCAAACATGTCTAGCTTGTTACACAAAAATTGAACCCTAATAACCCAAAAAAGACTTCGTGAATATATCAGCTTTCTGATCACCGGTCCTATAAAACTTTATCATCACTTTTTTACACTCATCATGGACGAAGTGGATATCAATTTCAATATGTTTCATCCTTTCATAAAATATATGATTGGTAGTTATATGGATAGAAAATTGATTATCACAAAATATATCTGCTTCTTTAGATCATGTTTCTTCTCCCAACTCTTGTAGAAGATGCTGTAGATATAACACCCCAACTGTGCCCTGAGTAATGGCTCGATATTCTGCTTCTGAACTTGACTGTGCTATCAAACTCTACTTCTTGCTCTTCCACGATACCATGTTTTCGTTAATAAATATCGAGTATCCAGATGTAGACCGTCTATCCGTTAATCTTACATCCCAATCAGCATTGGTAAAGCACTCAACACGAGTTTGTCTATGATTCTTGATCTGAATTCCTTTTCCTGAATTTTGGACTAGATAGCACAGAATTCTGAGAACTATATGCCAGTGTGGAAATCGTGGAGAAGCCATAAATATACTTGCAATACTTACGACGAAAGAAATATACGAGCGAGTCATGACTGCCAATTAGTTGAGTTTTTCAACCACTCGACGATACTTATCTGGATTGGTCATCAGGACACCCTCGTCATGGAGTAATTTTTCTCTTGGATCCATTGGCGAGGTTGCTACCTTGGCTTGCATCAGTCCTGCATCATTTAGTTTGTCCACATATACTTCCTCTGAGATATAATAATGTTTCGCTTACCCCGTGTGACTTCAATGCCCAAGAAGTAGTTCAACGAACCCATATTCTTGGTCTAAAATTGTTCACCCAAAAATTTCTTTAATCCTGCAATACCATGGCCGTCGTCCCCCGTGATTACAATATCGTCAACATAGACACCAAGTAGTATCCTTTCGGTTAATATTTGTTGGTAGAATACCGAATAACCTTTCTTTGATTGACATATTTTAAACTGAGTAACAACATATGTAAATTGACTAAATCATGCACGGGGTGATTGTTTGAGATCGTAGAAGGCCTTCCGCAGATGACACACTTTACCCTCCATTGTAACAAATCTGGGAGGTTGCACCACATACACTTATTCTTCAATATTCTCGTGAAGAAATACATTCTTGATATCCACCTGAAGCAATGGTCATTCATAGCAAACATCTAAGGTCAAGAGTACGTGCACTGATGTCATCCTGGAAACTGGAGAGAAGGTCTCAAAATAATCCTCACTATATGTCTGAGAATATCCTTTAGCCACTAGATGAGCCTTTAGGCGATCAAGAGTGACATCCGATTTACCTTGATCATAAATACCTATTCGCAACCTTCTGCCTGCTTACCAGCAGGTAAATCGACCAAGTCCTAAGTATGGTTCTCCCAAAGCATTATATCTCCTCTTCCATAGCAGCACGTCAACCGGGATATTTGAGACCCTCCTTGGTAGTATTTGGAATCTAAATTCTATCAATAGTAGCTAGCAAGGACTTAGTGTAGCTTGTGAGCCTTTTTTAGTTTTCAACTACAAGGGATGATCCTGGCAGGCACGACGAGGTCGAGCTGGTGGAACATCCAGAGGCGAATCAGTAGTGATAGAGGAGGATGATGGTTCTGTGACTGTAGGTACTATCTGCGGTGGTCGTTCAGGCATGTACGTACTAATTAAACTGGTATTTGTGGACCGTCGAAACGGGATACTCGCTCGGAAGGAGAGGGCACCATTGCGGGGGCTGTTGTGTTTGAAAATAAAACTACAAGAAACCCTCTTCTGGGTCAACTTGGGAAACTTGATCAGTAGTTTATGGAAGTGGAGGAAACTCGGTTTGAACATCCCGAGGAAAAAAATATCTCTTCAAGTAGAAAAAATAATGATACCCTTTCTGATCTTTAGGATACCCAAAAAAATACATTAGATTGCCTTATGATCTAATTTAGAAAGGGTCGGTGGGGTATCCCGAACATAGCACAAGAAGCCAAAAATTTTTAGAGGTAGAGGAAACGACTCTCGTTTGGGATATAACCGAGAAAAGGGAGTAGCACCATTAAAAATTGACGATGGCATACGATTAATAAGATAACAAGTTATAAGTATTGTATCTGACCAATTTTTTTTGGGAGTACGTGCTTGAAACATTGGAGCACTCATTGTTTCTAATATATGGTTGTTCTTGCGTTCGGCAATACCATTCTGTTGTGGTGTGTAAGGACAAGAAGTTTGATGGATGATGCCATTGTGGGACATATAATTATTGAACTCACGAGATAGATACTTACGATCATTGTCACTTCGAAAGTATTTAATTGGAATACCAAATTATGTTTTGATTCTTGCATAAAAATTGCACCAAATTTCAAATAATTCGAAGCAATTTTTTATCAGATAGACAAAAGTGACACATGAGTAGTCATCAACAAATGTAACAAAGTACTTGAAATCCATCATTGATTCGACCGTACAAGGTCCCTATACTTCTGAATACACCAACTCGAAAGGAGTGGATACAATTTTATTATGACTCACCGGATAGGTAACCCGATAATGCTTAGCCAAACGACACGACTCACAATAAAAAGTAACTGGAACATCTAAAGATGGATACATTTTTTGGAGAGCTTGGATTGATGGATGCCTAACTGACAATGTAACTCAAAAGAATTATGTTTTATGCCGGCACAAGCAACAAAATAAGGTATGTTAAACAGGTACAGCCTTCAGCTATATATCCCTTACCAACAATCTTCCAAGTCTTCAGGTCCTGAAAAACATAACCATCAGAAAAAAAATATTACCGAACAATGCAAGTTGCGAGTAATTTAACTAAATAAAAGTAAACTTAACGGGTATCCAGGTGTATGTAATACTGAATTGAGTGACAATCCAGAAGAAAGATGGCCACTTCTTCATCCAAGGACTGTTGGTGAACCACCGTTGGCAATAGTAATATTGGAAACACGACTTACCGACACATAATTGCGTATCATACCTGCGTCGCCAGTCATGTCAGCAGATACACCAGAGTCAATAACATACTGCTTTGATCTCATAAAATATTTTGCTGAGTACCCGGCTGTGGATCCAGATGCGGATGCTACACCACGACATTGAGCTTGGAAGTTAAGAAAATTTGTATATGACCCTACATTCATCTGGACAGATTGAACACCATCATCAGGAGCATATGTTACAACATTGGTGGCAGGAGCTTTAGGATACTACCATTGGAAATGATCATGCTGACCACTGTTAAAACATGTGCGTAGTCGTCCTCCATCACGACAGTTATTGCCTCATCCCCATCACGACCAGTATTTCGACCACCACATCGTCCACCACGACCACCACAAAATTAAGTACGAGCAGCACCAAGAGTATATCGATCAGCAGAAGCATCACCCGGAGTAGCCTCAACGACTTTCGCTCCCCGAAGAACATGATAGTGAGTCTCTATCATAGACGAAATATCAGATCCAACAATGATCTGAGAGAGAGCAAAGTCCGCATCAAGACAGAAAGAGACAATATATACCATTATATAAAGCTCCTCACGTTGAGTCATTGCTTCATTAGTATCTGTTGTTAGAGGTAATACATGATCGATCTCATCAGTTATAGACTTAAACGCCCAAAAGTGGCCTTTATGAGATTTGAGATTTGTCTTCCTGATTTGCACAGTATGCGCCAATAACCGAGTCATATATACGAGACAAATTATATTTTCCATCAAACGCCGCCATCATGCCTCCCATAATTCTTTCACTGAATCCATATTCTGAACCATGTCTTCCACCGATGGTTCTTTTGAATTTACCAATTGTATAAACAATCGACTGTCATCTGTCTTTCACTCCTCAAATATAGGATCAACCTCTGTTGGAGGGTTGTAAGTCAGATGTTTCTACAGCCGTATTTCCTGAAACATCTTCTCGACCTTCTTTCGCCATGTCGAGTAGCCCTCTGGTCCGTCCAATTGTCGATCGATAAGTTAAATTGATAAAATCGTCATGCCAATGCCCGTTGGTTCTGCCATTATGTTTTTACACTAGTATCTGTAGTACTTTTATTCGGCTCAGTTCCTATCATCTTTCCTGATTCGACCTTCGGTTTAATTTTTTTAACTTAATAATCACATCAACTCTGCTAATGTGCTAGAAACGTGGCCAGAATTAAAATGTGAATAGGAAGCAAAAATTGAATATGGATCACACAAGTAAGCACAAAAAGGCAACCCAGGTTACTCTCTGTTAGATCCCGATGTGAAGATCAAGTAATAAAAGAAACAAAATTCACGTAAAATAAACTACTTATCTGCGCTTTGTTAAATTCCTAAAGCCGATAAGAGTCAGAGGTTCCAGCAAATAAACCAATATTTACCCTCTGAGGATTATAATATTTTTTTTAGAGATTAGGAGTCAGAGGTTCCAGCAAACGAACTATTGTTTACCCTCTAAGAATCCTATGCCTTTTTTTGATGAGGAAAGATGGCTAGGGTTTGGGATAGGTGGCGGCTAGGTTAAGGTTAGGGTTTATGGATATATTTTCTACGGCTAAGGTTTGGATAGACCGGGGGGGCTGATCTATGGGGTGCAGGGTGCTGGAGCGGTAGGGGGGTGTAAGGGGGCAGGGGGCGAGGCTTGGGGGCTGTACAACCCCGCTTCTGGCGGTTCACTAACGTAATACCTGTCACACCCCAATTTTTGTGAGATTTATAATCGTCCCTCGGACGTGATGTCGTGCCAGGGTAAGGCACGCCCGCACAAGGCCTAGGCATAAATGATATAATTTAAAAACATATGCAACATGGTACGCAAATAAAATTTCCCACATTAGAATAAAAAAAAGTTTCTCTTTATTGATAGTGAACATCTTTGTTACAAACTCTTGATTCAACAGAAAAGGGGTGCCGCACGGGCTTATAAGATGGACACAAAATGAGTTAGCCGATCTATATATTACATCATTTACAAAAATTCAAAAGGGCAAACCACCTTGGGTGTGTATTTGCACCATCGCTTAGGAGATTCAAAAGGGTATGTGTAAACTCCTTGAGAATATGTACTTACACTCCAAAAGTCACGAACACGAATACGTTAGACCAGTGAAAGGTTGGTGGAAAAGCATCAGATCCTCGATGTGTCGCCTTGGCTCGGAGAATTTGCTACAACGAGGGTCAGTACTTTAAAATGTACCGATGAGGGCGAGCTAACCCAACTCACCAAATCGACACCGCATTCATGTGAACATGTACCATTATTATTATATGATCTTTCTATCTTGTCTTAGTTTAATTTTACAATATTCGATAGCACAAAATAATATAAAAAAATGTTCCACCGCTCGATGACTTTTACCTAAACCACATGTACATAAGTTACTATGACCTTCCCTGCCACGAATACATAGTTAATTTGTACAATTTAAATATAATAAGGGTTACTGTCATGACAAGCCATCATGGACTATAATTTTGGTAGACGGTGATGCTTGCAGTGCAGGTAGAAAGCCCTACTACAAACTCCCGCCTTACCCGTGCTAAGTTGTTAGCACGACTAACTGTTGTTCTGCCCGAGACGAATCGGCCCCGGTGTCCCGACGACCATTCGCAGGAACCATATACCTTGTGCATAATTTGTCCATGACCATTGATGATCTAAATACTAAGTTAATATACCAAGCATTTTAAGACATCAAAATGAATATAACTACTTTAGCACAATGCGATGGCGTAGTCTACCTGCTGATGTGGTCATATTTTAAGTTATGTACTACCCATTAAACAGTTATAGATACATAAGTTCTAGCGGTATTGAAACATAAATAGATACATGCATAGTGGACTAGCACCCAACAATATGATCGTACAGTGATTTTATGTGACAAGCATTAAGTGTTTCAAGTCTACTTCTTTTTATCTTGACTCAATTTATTATTATGGGATCGTTGATCGGAATGTGCAACAAGTCATATTATTAAGAATGAAGACTTGGAAGAAGGGCGCTAATCGGAAGTAAAGCTACTCACAAGTTGGTGCATCGAGGAAGAAAAATGGAAGATCTTTAGGACTCCGCTCGCGAGTCGCCTACACGATCACCTGTATGAATCAACAGATGATCAATATCTCCTGCCATGATCTTCCAGAGTTTGATACGAAATATAAAGTTCAAGGAACGAAGAAAATAAAATTTATCAAAATCGTTCAAGAAAAATAGGCCACAAAACCAACAAGAAAGCAACCAAGCGGCATCAAAAACGAGTAAAAAAATCAGCACAACGGAATGGCCCCTCTCGACTCTGTTGTTGAGTCCTTCTTTGAGACACGATCTACAAAATATGGGACTTGATTCTGAAGAAACCAATCCATAACGAGGAATGGATATTGATTCAATCTGTCCCGATCGAACGATACCAAGTATTTCTTAGCTGTACTCCCCGAAAAGGGAAAACGGGGCACTACATCTTAACCAACTAATAAAAAATTTTGTCCTCGAAACTTAGGAATAGAACTTACCCCTAAAAAATAATAGGAATTTTTTTCTTCATGTCCAACTCGAGTTCCTAGGTCGACTCCTTGACCGCGTGGTTCTGCCAAAGAATGCGCACTAGTGGGGCTGTACGATTCCGAAGCTGCTTCTCTTTTCAATCCAAGATCTGAACGGGCTCTTCTACGTACGACAAGTCTGCTTGCAGATCCAGGTGACCAAAATCTACCACGTGGCTTGGGTGATGCACGTACTTCCTAAGCTGTGACACATGAAAAAATCATGCACGTCTGACAGGGCTGGTGGTAATGCAATCTGATAGGCAACTGGAGCGACTCGCTTGAGAAAATCGAATGGGCCAACGAATCTCGGACTTAACTTTCCCTTTACTCTGAATCTTGTGACTCCTCACATGGACGAGACCTTCAGAAACACAAGGTCACCTTCAAAGAACTCAAGGGGTCATCAGTGAATGTCAGCATAACTCTTCTGCCGACTTTATTCTACTTTTAGTCGCTCTCGGATCAACCGAACATTTTAGACTATTTGTTTAACTAGTTTTGGCCCAAGTATTTGACGCTCCCCAACTTTATCCTAGAAGATCGGTGACCTATACTTCTGCCCATATAAAGCCTCATATGGAGCCATTTGGAAGCTGGACTGATAACTATTATTGTATGCAAAGCAGCCAACGGTAGGTGGACGTCCTAACTTAACTTTGAATCGATCGCATAGAGATGCAGCATGTCTTCGAGCACCTGATTCACCAGCTATATTTGGCTGTCAGTTTGAGGATGGTAGGCTGAGCTTAACGTCAACTTGGTCCCCATCACTGACTGAAGGCTCTCCTAGAAATATGATAGGAATCGTCTGTCCCGATCTGACACTATAGAAACTGGCACTCCGTGCAGCCAAACTATCTCATCATGATAGATTTGAGCGAGGCGATCGATGCCCCAAGTAACTTTAATGGAAATAAAGTGTGCTGACTTCGTTAACTGGTCGACGATGACCCAAATTACGTCATTTCTCTGTTGTATTTTTGGCAAGCCAATAATGAAGTCCATGCTTATATGCTCCTATTTCCATTCATTCTGTATCTCCCCGCCCGGTCTTTGATGTTCTGCTTTCACCCTCTGACAGGTTATGTATTGCGACATAAAGCGCGCCACATCTTTCTTCATGTCATGCCACCAGAAGACAGTGCAAAGGTCTTTATACATCTTCGTGATCCCGAGATGGACTGTGTAGACTGCATAGTAAGCTTCTGCAAGGATATCCTTTCTGAGTTCTGCGTCATTGGGGAGACATAGCCTTCCCTTCACTCACAATACTCCATTCTCATCTACTGTAAAGTCCTTCGTCTTTTCTGCTAGAATCTGTTCGCAAATTTTTCTTAGGAATGGGTTTTCCCTCTTAGTAGACGTGAGACTCTCTAACGGGTTGGGTACAAATCGCATCTGAGCAACTCATGCACCGCAGTATCGAATTAGGAGTTTAATGCCTATTTCCTCAAAGTCTCTTTGTAACCTGCGATCGACGAATATGAATCTCGCAAATACTCGACTCAACGCATCCCGTACAATATTTCCTTTGTCAGGTGTGTAGTTGATCGTTAAGTCATAGTCTTTAATCAGTTCTAGCCAACATCGCTATCGTAGGTTAAGGTCCGTTTGGGTGAATTAGTACTTCAAGCTTTTGTGGTCAGTATAAATTTGGCAAGCCACTCCATAGAGGTAGTGTCGCCACAATTTTAGCTCAAACACAATTGTCGCTAGTTCTAAGTCATGCGTAGGATAATTTTTCTGATGCTTTTTTAGTTATCTTGATGCATAGGCTATCACTCTATCCCATTGCATGAGTACACACCCCAAGCCCTGCCCTAACGTGTTGCTGAATATTTGGAATCCCGAGGTTTCGTCTGGTAGTGCAAGTATTGGAGCAGAGGTGAGGCGTTGCTTTAACTCTTCAAACGAGGCTTTGCAGTCGGCAGACCACTCGAATACGACTCCCTTCTGGGTGAGGCAAGTTAGAGGTGATGCTTACTTGAAAAAGTCTTTCATAAACCGTCTGTAGTAGCCCGCTAGCCCGATGTCACGCCCCAGTCTCAAAATACCGAGGGACTAGACACGTGGCAATGGCCAGCAGCACACACCGATGGATAAACCCAATTTAATAGATCCATCGGGGCGTACTTAAGCTATAGTACAATAATAAGTAGGTCCAATAATACAAGTCATAGTCTATTCTAATCTCATCCATAACAGATAATCACAGATCCAATGCCAGAATATTGCAAATAAAAATAAACTGACATATCTCAATAAAAGTGTCTCGGAGAACAATTCGAGAATAAGTCTGATACATCAATGCGATAGACTGGAAATAAAATAACTAGAAACAGAAATAAATGAGTATCTCAAGCCAATACCCAGGAGAAGTCTACTGGCACAATCTCGTCCTCAGGTGTCAATACAGCTCTTGTATCAGCTCCTGCTGCGGTCCCGTATACCTCGGAAAAGATCTCGTCTGCAAATCCTGGAGACATAATCCGGATCCAGGTCCTCAGGGGACATAGTAAGGTACAGATAATACAAGCCAAAGTAAATACAGTGCAATAAATAATAAAATAAATAGGGTAAGCATGTAACCATCTATGTGAAATACAAGTGAGAGTATCACTAGTACTCAGGCTGAGCCACTACAAGCTCTGTGTCGGGGAGCCGGTAGCAGTAATAACACGTAATGGGCCAAGCTCGGGTTTAGAGTCTTGAGCCTCACAATAATAGGGATTTTATATATATATGATCAGCCTGTAGCCTGTGTGTCTCTATCCACCCAATGTAATCACACGTCTCATGTCCACGATGCATCATGTCCATGTCATACACGATCATATCTAATGCAATAAGTCATATAATGTCTAGGAATATAATATCTCGGTCAAGTCCTGTATCCTATACAGAATTACCATGAATATCTCAGGAAGATCCTGTCTCATGAATAGCGTTAAGTGTCCTGGGTTATAGTGTACTTAATAAGACAAGTACGAGAAATATAGGGTCTCGGTATCCATGTCTAGATGATAATACACAACACTGCGTACGGTGTTGGCACCCGACTAATAATCGGACGCTAAGTAAGTCACACGGTCCTAGGTCAAGCATGCACAGCAATATAATAAAGCAAGAAAAATATGTAACAATACTGCATAGTTTGGCAAGGTACACTTGCCTGGGGTTCTGGCTCCAACTGTAGCTCTGGTCTCAGTGTGATCTGTAGGTACTACTCCGGTTGCTGAAATAAATATCACCATTAGATTCAAAAAATACCAAATAGCTAGAAACGCCTGTCCTTAAGTCCAATTTGGACACAAGGGCAAAAATGACTGTTTCTGGTCAAAGCGGGGTCCACATGTGGGCCGCTTTGCACCAAAAAGTGTGTCAAGGTCAAAGGTCTCTAAATTCGTCAAACTTAGTGTCAACAAGTCTAGAACGATAATACGAACCCAACGGAACTTCCAAAATTGGATTCCGATGAGCCGATCACAAAATCACCCGTCAAGTGGAGCTTGTAGGGCCCACGATACGCGATTTTGTCCACGTTCTCAGAATCGAACCAAACTTTGGTCACAAGACCAGCGTATTGCTACGAGTTCGATGGCGTAAGTTTTGTTTCGATCCGACGTGTGTACACGAAGTTACGACGTGTTCCAGAATCGACGGATACGGGGCGGTGTCAGCGGATACTCGTGGATTCCGGTGTGCACGAACATCAAAATCAACTTCTGTAAAATCTCGCACGTCCGTATCGATGGTGCGCACGTATCGATGAAGACCGCCTGTGACTAAGTCCTCCCGTTTGGCGGGGCGCACTCAGTTCTGGGATGAAACAGGGCATGGGTTTTCCTGTTTTTGGATCGCGGTTTGCGATCGCCACAGGACGCAATGCACAGAGCGGGTTACACGGGCATCGAGAGGGTCACGCGGTCTATGCGATGCAACTGACGGAACAGAAATAGGATCAACGAGGAGAGAGAAAACGCTACCTGAACAGGGCTCCGTGAAGTCCGATTTCTCGTGTCCGAGTGTGTCCTTCGTGTCCTGCGTCCATGTCCTGTGTCCGTGCTGCGTTAGGGTTAGGGTTTCTGTCGCAACGCACCGGGGCTTGCCGGAGTAGGGCGGGACGTCGACGAGGTCATGGGGTGACGGGGGAGGCGGCGAGGCTAGGGGTTTGCACGGTGGCTGCTCCGGTGATGGCGCCGGTGGGGAGAATCGGGAAAGGAGTGGCGGTCGGCTGTGGAGATGGTGTTGGTGCTCGTCGGGGACGGGTGGAGCAAGGAGGTGGACGGTGAGGGTGAGGTGAGCGGGTCGAGGGGAGTCAGTGGTCGAGGAGAGGGTGCAGGAGGTCGGGCTCCGGCGTGCGGGGGAGGTCGAGGCTGAGGAGTTTGGGGGAGAACTCGAGCGGGGCTGGGTTTCGACGAGGAGGAGTCGATATGGCGTTGGGGAGGATGAGGTCGTCGAGGGTTGTCGAGGGGCTACTGCTATCTGAGGAGGGAGGTGGTGATGGGACAGCGGGCTAGGGCAGGGCGGAGAGGCCGGGGCTCGTTGGAGGAGATGACCGGAGACGGCGAGCAGAGGAGAGAGGGAGTCGACGGCGGGCTTGAGGTGAGGGAGTCGGGGAAGGAGGGAGAGGGAGAGGGCTCGGGATGCGTCCGGGCGGCGCGAGGAGGAGTAAAGTAGAGGAGGGGAAAATTAGGGTTCCGACAGACTGATTATATAGTCAGAACAGTATTTCTGATTGGGAATCCGACTAGGGTTCGATGGGTTAACTGGTTTGGGTCGGGTCGGGTTCAATATGAATCCGGCCCGATCCACTATTGCTTAAGTGCGAGTTTCGGTTATTCGGGTTCGGGTCGAGTTTAGATCCGACCCGACCCGCTAAGGCTGGGATCGATTTAGTGAACCGGGTCTGAGTTGGTTTGGTTCAATTGAACCGGGTTTATTTAAGGGTTTAATTCGGTTTATTTATTTAATAGTTTCTAGGACTTTAAAAATACTTCCGGAGTCAAATAAATTCCCAAAAAATTACCCTATGTCCAGTTTTCTATTTTACATCATAAATTATTATTTTTATAATATTTTAATATTAATTAACAGTAATTAAAAATAATTTAATTATCAAAAGCCTAGGTTTTAATTACAGAAAAATCCTAGAAAATTATGGAAAATTGTGAAAAACCAAATTAATAATTACTGAAAATCAGGGGGCTTATAATCTATCCAACTTATAAAAATTTTGTCCTCGAAATTAAAATATAGTAGGGTTCTCTCTATCCAATCTCACTTGATTACAGTCTAAAGAATTCCTCTCAAGTGAACTTTGCGTTATCTACCCAACTTAGATTTTACCCATCTTTCATCTAAGGCTATACACCTAATAAAGCTATGCCCAACTTATTAAATCATGTTATTGAATCCTCAAGTCTTTAACACCAAACATATCACCTATGATATTCCCTTAATCATATATAAAAGGGTCATCAACAATGCGACCGGCCTGTGGGGTATATCTAGTACTGTCTATATATCAAACTTATACCAAGCACGAGGTTTCGTCTTTCCAAAATAAGAGAAGACGAAGATCAATAATAAAGAGTTCAAGGGTAAGGTAATATAATAGAAGTATCAGGATCAAGGCGTTTAACGAATTCAAATGGGATTTGTCAAGACAATTGTGGATTGAAATCCTATTCTGGTAATCCTTTGTTCGCATGCTCGTATTAGTACAGTTATATAACTGATACGATATGCTCAGACATATCTAGAGGGCAAGTATACTAGTAAACTATATATCTCAATCCACGTAAAGTAGTCGTGCGAAGAGCGAACCAAAATGCACTAAGGTTGATCAGACCGTAATACACTGATTCTGAATAGACAATTATATTAGTGTGTCGACCCAATAATACATATGTCATGAACAAGCTCGATAAAAGGATAAGCTTGCAAAACCAGGCTATATTAGTAGCATAAGTCAAGGTAGTACAACAAATATAAGTACGCTAGATGATGATGAAAGAAGGTACAACTTAATTCAAGTTCACAAAACAACCCCAAAATAAGCACAATAACAAAAGACTCTATAATCTCTACAGTTATCAATTATAAGCAAGTTCAAAATTACATAGGTTAAGGCTGAGGTCACGAACCAATAGGCACGAGATAAAACAAATCTATAAACAGATAACTACGAAAAATTACGCGCATTAGATACTCCATGGGTCTGTGCGTCTTCCAACGACATCGCTGGAGCTTGTTTCCGTTCTTGCAGTTGATTCCTCTGCTGCTGTTGAGCCTGCTGGAAGAGTGTTGTTTGTGGTGCCAAGGGTGGCCTCGGCTGATTCCCTCCTGGGGCTGATGGTTTGACTCCTTCAACCCTCGTTTGATGTGCTTCCAATGTTGGAGAGGCTGGCCTTGGTGCTGGTAACGCTCTTTCTCGACGTTCGGGGCATTTCTTTAATAAATGCTGACTGGATCCACAAGCTAAACATAGTTTTCTTTTGCGTCTGCACTCGTTCTCTATATGGCCTCGCCTGCGACAATATGGACAGACAGGTAGTACTTGCGGAGATGCTTCTGGTGGCTGGTGCAAGTGAGACTTCTTTGCAACTTCTTCCTGTGGTGCTCCGACTTGTGCTGATGTGGCTGGTTGTTAAATCATCAATGCTTTCTCTTGATGCTGAGGACAATCCTTGGCTAAGTGTTAATTGGTTCCGTAAATTAAGCATAATCCTAACTTGCGTCTGCACTCCTTCTCAATGTGGCCTCTCTTATGACTATGCTGACAGGTAGGCAGTACTTGCGGAGATGCCTCTGGCGGCTGGTGCATGGGAGAACTCTTTGCAATTTCTTCCTGTGGTGCTCTGACTGGTGCTGATGTGGCCAGTTGATGAATCATCACTGCTTTCTCTCGACGTTCAGGGCAATCCCTTACCGAATGCTTTTTGGATCCGCAAGATAAACATCGCCCCAATCTGCGTCGGCATTCTTTAGCGAAATAGCCTACCTTGCCACAGTAGTGACAAATAGGAAGGACTAGTGCAAGTGGTGTAGATGCTCTCTGCGGTGGATTCATTTGTAGTCGCTTTGCAACTATTTCTTGTCGTGCTTGGTCTGGTGCTGATGCATACGACCGCTTCTGGCTGGACTCTATCCTTGTGTTGCACTCCATGGGTCATGCTGCAACAAGAACATTCTCGTCTAAGGTAGTTGCATTTGAGCTGATTAACTTCCGTAACTCTGAGCTAAATCTGTCGATGAACTTCTCCGCTTGGTTTTGCTGATCTTCTTGTTGAACCTTCTGATGGGCTTGCATCATCGTGTAGAACATTCGAAATATTTGTTGTTCGTCCATAGCCTGCCCTTGTGGAACGGTAGGCATCGGTGGAGCAAACTGCGTCGATGGTGGAATGTCATCTTCCTGGATTCTTGAGGCATGCTGACTTGCTTGTTGTGATGATGGACCTTCACTAACTGGTGTCACTTCATCTCCGTTGGTTATCACAGTACCTTGTGGTGTTTCTGAATGAGTCTCGTCGCCGGCTTGTGGATCCATAATTCTGCAACCAAAATAAACTATAAGAAGTGCACAGGAATCAAAGCAGGATGCAAGTCAAGAATTTTATTCGAATCCGATACAGATATCAAGAACGTTTCAAGCAAGTGTATGAGATCCTAAAAACTTATCCTATTCTTATTTGCAGGCCTGTTCGGTCCCTAAGTTGAAACCGAATAATTTAGTCGTTGACCTGCATGGGCCACAACAAAAACCATGTCACGGCCCAGTCCCAAAATATCGAGGGACTAGACACGTGGCAATGGCCAGCAGCACACACCGATGGACAAACCCAATTTAATGGATTCATCGGGGCGTACTTAAGCTGTAGTACAATAATAAGTAGGTCCAATGATACAAGTCATAGTCTATTCTAATCTTATCCACAACAGATAATCATAGATCCAATGCCAGAATAATGCAAATAAAAATAAACTGACATATCTCAATAAAAGTGTCTTGGAGAACAATTCGAGAATAAGTCTGATACATCAATGCGATAGACTGGAAATAAAATAACTAGAAACAAAAATAAATGAGTATCTCAAGCCAATACCTAGGAGAAGTCCACTGGCACAATCTCGTCCTCGGGTGTCGATACAGCTCATGTATCAGCTCCTGCTGCGGTCCCGTATACCTCGCGAAAGATCTCGTCTGCAAATTCTGGGGACATAATCCGGATCCAGGTTCTCAGGGGACATAGCAAGGTACTGATAATACAAGCCAAAGTAAATGCAGTACAACAAATAATAAAATAAATATGGTAAGCATGTAACCATCTATGTAAAATGTAAGTGAGAGCATCACTAGTACTCAGGCTGAGCCACTACAAGCTCTGTGTCGGGGAGCCGGTAGTAGTAATAACATGTAATGGGCTAAGCTCGGGTTTAGAGTCTTGAGCCTCACAATAATAGGGGTTTTATATATATATATATGATCAGCCTGTAGCCCGTGTGTCTCTCCCCACCCAATGTAATCACATGTCTCATGTCCACGATGCATCATGTCCATGTCACGCACGATCATATCTAATACAACAAGTCATATAATGTCTAGGAATATAATATCTCGGTTAAGTCCTGTATCCTATACAGAATCACCATGAATATCTCGGGAAGATCCTGTCTCATGAATAGTATCAAGTGTCCTGGGTTATAGTGTACTTGATAAGACAAGTACGAGAAATATAGGGTCTCGGTATCCATATCTAGATGACAATACACAACACCGCGTACGGTGTTGGCACCCGACTAATAATCGGATGTTGAGTAAGTCACACGGTCCTAGGTCAAGCATGCACAGCAATATAATGAAGAAAAATATGTAACAATACTATATAGTTTGGCAAGGTACACTTGCCTGGGGTTCTGGCTCCAACTGTAGCTCTGGTCTCAGTGTGATCTGCAGGTACTACTCCGGTTGCTGAAATAAACATCACCATTAGATTCAAAAATATCAAATAGCTAGAAATGCCTGTCCTTAAGTCCAATTTGGACACAAAGACAAAAATGACTGTTTCTGGTCAAAGCGGGGTCCACATGTGGGCCGCTTTGCAACGAAAAGTGTGTCAGGGTCAAAGGTCTCCAAATTTATCAAACTTAGTGTCAACAAGTCCAGAATAATGATACGAACCCAACAGAACTTCCAAAATTGGATTCCGATAAGCCGATCACAAAATCGCCCGTCAAGTGGAGCCTGTGGGGCCCACGATACGCGATTGTGTCAACGTTCTCAGAATCGAACCAAACTTGGGTCACAGGACCAGCGTATTGCTACGAGTCCGATGGCATAAGTTTTGTTTCGATCTGACGTGTGTAAACGAAGTTACGACGTGTTCCAGAACTGACGGATAAGGGGCGGTGTCGGTGGATACTCGTTGATTCTGGTGTGCACGAACATCCAAATCAACTTCTGCAAAATTTTGCACGTCCGTATCGACAGCTCGCACGTATCGGTGAAGACCGCGCGCGACCAACTCGTCCCGTTTGGCGAAGCGCACTCAGTTTCGGGGTAAAACAGGGCATGGGTTTTCCTGTTTTTGGATCACGGTTTGCGATCGCCACAGGATGCGATGCACCGAGCGGGTTGCACGGACATCGAGAGGGTCACGCGGTCTATGCGACGCAACTAATAGAACAGAAATCAGATCAGCGAGGAGAGAGAAAATGCTACCTGAACAGGGCTCCGTGAAGTCCAATTTCTCGTGTCCGAGTGTGTCCTTCGTGTCCAGCGTCCGTGTCCTGTGTCCGTGCTGCGTTAGGGTTAGGGTTTCTGTCGCAAGGCGCCGGGGCTCGCCGGAGTAGGGTGGGACATCGACGGGGACGTGGTGTGACGGGGGAGGCGGCGAGGCTAGGGGTTTGCACGGTGGCTGCTCCGGTGATGGCGCCGGTGGAGAGAATCGGGAAAGGAGTGGCGGTCGGCTGTTGAGGTGGTGTTGGTGCTCGTCGGAGACGGGTGGAGCAAGGAGGTGGACGACTAGGGTGAGGCGAGCGGGTCGAGGGGAGTCAGTGGTCGAGGAGAGGGTGGAGGAGGTCGGGGTCCAGCGTGCAGGGGAGGTCGAGGCTGAGGAGTTTGGGGGAGAACTCGAGCGGGGCTGGGTTTCGACGAGGCGGAGTCGACAGGGCATTGGGGAGGATGAGGTCGTCGAGGGCTGTCGAGGGGCTGCTGCAGTCTGAGGAGGGAGGTGGTGACGGGGCAGCGGGCTAGGGCAGGGCGGAGAGGCCGGGGCTCATCGGAGGAGATAACCGGAGACGGCGAGCAGAGGAGAGAGGGAGTCGACGGCGGGACTGAGGTGAGGGAGTCGGGAAAGAAGGGAGAGGGAGAGGGCTCGAGGTGCGTCCGGGCGGCCCGAGGATGAGTAAAATGGAGGAGGGGAAAATTAGGGTTCCGGTGGACTGATTATATAGTCGGAACAGTATTTTTGATTAGGAATCCGACTAGGGTTCGATGGGTTAACGGGTTTGGGTCGGGTCGGGTTCAATATGAATCTGACCCGATCCATTATTGCTTAAGTGCAGGTTTCGATTATTCGGGTTCGTGTCGGGTTTAGATCCGACCCGACCCGCTAAGGCTGGGTTCGGTTTAGTGAACCGGGTCTGAGTTGGTTTTAGTTGGTTTGGTTCAATTGAACCGGGTTTGTTTAAGGGTTTAATTTGGTTTATTTATTTAATAGTTTCTAGGGCTTTAAAAATGCTTCCGGAGTCAAATAAATTCCCGAAAAATTACCCTATGTCCGGTTTTCCATTTTACACCATAAAATATTATTTCCATAATATTTTAATATTAATTAACAGTAATTAAAATCATTTAATTACCAAAAGCCTAGATTTTAATTACAAAAAATCCTAGAAAATTACGAAAAATTATGAAAAACCAAATTAATAATTACTAAAAATCAGGGGGCTTACACCCGAGGAAGCTTCGAATCTCACTGACGGATGTAGGTTGCTTCTATTCGACGATGGCTTCAACTTTCTTTCGATCGACTGAAATGCCTTCTGCATAAATAATGTGCCCGAGAAAAGATACATTGCTCAGCCAGAACTCGTACTTACTCAGTTTTGTATATATCTTATCGTCCCGAAGAGTTTGTAGCATGGTCCGCAAGTGGTCTTCATGTTCCTCCTTATTCTTCGAGTACACCAAGATATCATCAATGAACTCTAATATAAACTTGTCGAGATATGGCTGGAACACACGATTCATTAAATCCATAAAGGCGGCAGGGGCATTGGTCAGTCCGAATGGCATTACCAAAAACTTATATTGGCCGTAGCGAGTGCGAAACCTTGACTTTGGCACGTCGTTCGACTTGATCTTGAGCTGATGATAATCCGAACGAAGATTAATTTTTGAAAATATCGTCGCACCTTGTAGTTGATCAAAGAGGTCATCGATCTTGGAAAGAATGTACTTGTTGTTAGAAATATTTTCTCTTTCTTATTGAAAAAACTTGTGAATAAAATGAAAATAAAATTAAATTGATGTTACCGGCCTCTGGGGAAGTCGTGCACGAAGCACTGTCCTAAGAGTTTATTCGGGATCTGTGTACAGACATTCCCGAAGCTCCTAGTGGTAAAACCCCCGCACTACCGGTATCTCGTTGCCGCACACGACTTGGAGAGAACGACCAGAACTTAGCTCTGCCCAGAGCTTGGAGACGATGAGGAATGAACAGAATATTGACAGAGGTTTGGAGTAAAGAAATTTTCTGGATCGATTACAAAGAAACACAAACGAATATATAATACTCATATGTAACCGTCTGAATTAATTCTCCTATTAATTCAGCCGTTACACAAAATAAATAATGAACCTGGACACAATAACGGTTCAGAACCATTCGTAATGGACGAAATAAATTCCAACGTTCAGAAAAAAATAAATGAAGAAGAAGAGGAGCAAAATGAATTTTAGGGTCCCAGCCCGAACCCGAAGAGGAAATCGAATCGGCATTCGGCACCCGCAGATGTGGGCGCGTACCTGCACCCGTTACGTGCGCCGAACCGAACCGAGCCGAGCCGGGCCGGGCGGCGGCGGCGGCGCGCGCGTGTGGCCCAAGTGGTTCCCCACACAACAACTTAATAGAGCAAAGAAGAGAAACTAATATATGTACACAAGAGAGCTTTGCCCCATCCGATGTGGGACTAAAGAAAGGAAGAGGAACTTTAGCTTTTGCAAGAAAGCAACACCAACAATTCCCCCCCCCAAAGGTCAAGTTCCGAAACAGAGATAAGAGTGAAGTAAATAGAGAGAGAGAGCATCTGGGCAGTAAAATACTATGCATAGATGAGATGGACTACAGCCTTGAATCTCACGTAGTGACTATTGCCTTAATCTGAAGAAGTGCTTAATGGACTATGCCTTGAATCAAACTTCTTGAACCAGATTTAGAAAAATAGCACACATAGAACGCTAGAGGTCCTTGGTCTATCGGGTGGCGCTTTTAAGAAGGCCATGCGCACTTTTCCATATTCATGAGAGTTGTCTGGGATCGCCCTGTCCCATAGTCGCGGCCTTCACGACCTCTCATATAGGTAAGTCCTTAATGGTTGGTGATATGAATCAACCCAGCATTACAGCTTGGACCTATTAAGAGTTTAACCTCATCCTAACCATATCACACAGGAACACTGTCACCATAGGGATGGGGAGTCATTGTACACATATACAGCCGCTTGGGCTTTATTTTAATGAGACTTTAATCTCGAGTCAGTGTTCCATAAAGTCACCTAAGTTTAGCTTGTTTCTACCCATTGAACCGGCTTCTTGGGATCTCCAGTCAGACTCGGTTGGGTTGCCACTGCTGGTGACTAACTTATGGGCTTAACCCCATCCCCCTCGATGATTCTAGGATCAAAGTCCTAGACAGACCCTTCGTCAAGTGATCTGCAAGGTTCTTTTCTGACTTTATATAGTCAAGAACCACATATTTGTCTAGTAGGCTTTTTATTGACTTGAAGCGCAACTGCAGGTGCTTGTTCATCTTAGCATTCACAGAATCATGCTTTAGTAGTTCAATAATAGATTTATTATCACAATTTATAGAAATTGCAGGAACAGGACTAAGAGAAACAGGTATATGCATAATAAGATTTTTAAGCCATTCAGCTTTTGTGCAAGTTGTATTTAAAGCTAACATTTCAGAGTCCATTATACTCCTTGCTATGATAGTTTGCTTACAAGAGCCCCAGGAGATTGCAGCTCCTCCTAGAGTAAATACATATCCACTAGTAGATTTTATATCATGTGAGTCGGTTACCCAGTTTGCATCTGAATAACCTTCTATGATATCAGGGTGCCTAGTAAAATGAAGTTTGTAATGTAGGGTGCCCTTGAGATATCTAAATACCCTATCAAAGGCAGTCCAATGTGACTGATTTGGGTTACTGGTATATCTACTTAGTCTCCCAATAGCAAATGCAATATCAGGTCTTGTCCTGTTTGTTATATACATAAGGGAGCCTATCATCTGTGAATATTTATATTGTTCCAAAGGTGGTCCTTCATTCTTTTTTCAGTACAATACTGCTGTCATACGGAGTAAGGACAGGTTTCTTATCAAATAACTCAAACCTTTTTAGCATTTTTTCAATTAAATGTGCTAAAGATAGAGTATAACCCTCTTTGCCTTTGGTCACTTATATTCCTAAAATTAAGTTGGCTTCTCCTAGGTCTTTCATATCAAACTGGCTAGATAAATAGTTCTTTGTAATATTTATCAATTCCAGTGATGAACCTAGGATAAGAATGTCATCTACATACAAGCATAAAATGACACAACTTTTACATGTACCTTTAGAGTATATACATTTGTCATACTCATTTGACAAAAAACTATATTCACAAATTACTTTGTCAAATTTATTGTGCCATTGTTTGGGAGCTTGTTTCAGACCATAGAGGAATTTTACTAGTCTACAGACTTTCTTTTCTTGACCTTTAGTAATGAAACCTTCAGGTTGGTCCATATAAAGTTCTTCCTCTAGATCTCCATTCAAGAATAAGGTCTTTACATCCATTTGATGGATTAACATATCATGAATGGATGCTAAGCCAAGAGAGTTCTAATGGATGTGATCCTAGCCACATGAGAGTAGGTATCAAAATAATCTAACCCTTTCTTCTGGGTAAAATCCTTAGCAACTAATCTAGCTTTGTATTTCTCTATAGTACCATCGGCTCTGAGTTTCTTTTTGAAAATCCACTTACAACCTATTGGTTTATTGCCTAAAGATAGATCTGTTAGAAACCAAGTGTTATTCTCCATGATGGAGTTGTATTCACTGTTAATGGCTTCTTTCCAGAAGGGAGCATTAGGA
Organism: Iris macrosiphon; assembly: GCA_036927795.1. Taxonomy (NCBI): domain Eukaryota; kingdom Viridiplantae; phylum Streptophyta; class Magnoliopsida; order Asparagales; family Iridaceae; genus Iris; species Iris macrosiphon. Next base: position 126,548,528 of record JAYESA010000014.1, on the reverse strand, counting down.
GACGACATTGCTTCTTCATAAGTTGAGGGATCACCCTCTATCAAAAAAGTGAAGAATCCTTCTCCTAATTTTTTTTCAATCCTATTCCTTTTACTCCGTCTTGGTTCTAAGTCTTGTTCAGATTGTGAGCTAGGTGTTTGGACATGAGAACTAGTAGAGGGTATGGAGGAAGAGATTGGACTTCTATCCTTAAAAGGAAATATGTTTTCAAAGTAAACTGTATCTCTTGCTTCTATAATGGTATTGTTAGAGATTTCATTTACTTCTGAGTGAGTCACTAGAAATCTATTGGCATAGCTGTCTAAGGCATATCCTATGAAAACAGCGTCTACAGTCTTGGGACCAATCTTTCTCTTTTTAGGTTCGAGAATTCTGACTTTAACAAGGCATCCCCAAACTCTAAGGTAATTAATCATAGGAGCTCTACCTTTCCACATCTTATAGGGAGTCTTATCTTTTGTCTTACTAGGAATCCTATTAAGAATGTAACAGGCAGTTAATAGGGCTTCTCCCCAAAAGTTATCAGGAGCACCAGAGCTGAGAAGCATGGCATTCACCATATCTAACAGAGTGCGGTTCTTGCGTTCAGTAACTCCGTTAGACTGAGGTGAATATGGAGCAGTTACCTCATGAATTATTCCATGTTCTTCACAGAAGTTAATCATTTCGTTTGAGGTATATTCTCCACCACGATCAGATCTAAGGATCTTAATCTTCCTTTCTAATTAATTCTCAGCTTCAGATTTGTAGACCTTAAATCTTTCTAGAACTTTATCTTTGGTTTTTGGAAGGTAGATGTAATAATACTTTAAATAATCATCTATAAACGTAACAAATTATTTTCTACCGCCTCTGGTCAAAATCCTATTTGAGTTACATATATTACTATGGATAAGTTCTAGAAGGTCAGAATTTCTTTCTACAGATTTGAAAGGTAATCTAGTGTGTTTGGCTTGAACACAAATCTCACATTTGTGTTTGTCATCTATTGGAGTCTTGGGAATAAGATCTAAGGTCATCATTCTTTTAATAGAACCTAGGTTCACATGACCTAGTCTGCCATGCCAAACATTTGAAGATTCTATATTAGAGACAATGAGAGAACAATCAGACATTTTATTCATTGTACTTAAAATGAAAAGACCGTCTTTTACAAAGCCTTTTCCTATAAAAGAGTCATGTTTAGAAAAACTAATTTATTAGCCTCCATTATAATTTTGTATCCTGAGGCTACAAGAAGGGATTCACTAACTAGGTTTCTCCTGACAGACGGCACATGAAGAACATCATGAAGAGTTAAGATTTTTCCTGATGTCATCTTCAGGGTAACTTTTCCTCTTCCAATAATTTGTGTCGTTGAGCCATCTCCTAGGGTCACACCTCCTCCACTTGATTCCTGATAGTTTGAAAAACAGGAGCGATCAAACGAAATATGAACATTAGCTCCAGAATCCAACCACCAATCATCAGAATGGTAAGAGAGGTTAATAAGGGGTTGAAAGCTTACAGACCTGAAGGAACTCGAAGAACCTTTGTGAAGCATGTTCGCTTCTGGTCTAACTGAGTCTGACTGAAGTTTCTAGGTTTTTGGTTTTGGTGATGATGGTTTTGCTGGTTAGGCTGAAAGTTTTTCTTCTTTTTGAAGAAATTTTTTTTGGGTTTATAAGGAAAATTAGACTTGGGTTTTTCTTGGCCTTCTACAAGATAATAATTTCGGTGGTCTTTGCTAAACAATCTTAAAATCTTTAGTTTTTCAAGTGTTGATCAACTCTTAGCTGTAGGGGCCGGTTCCCAGCTAGCGGCGGTCCGAAGACTCTTAAGTACCGTGTCGCTTAGGGCTATTTACACCCGGTTGACAGAAGGACCCTTTCGGTTTTTGCCCGAGTTTCTCTCTACTTTGAAACTTTAGATTTGAAGATTTTATTTGCAATTTCCTTTTTACTAAACTATTTTCTTTTGTCCTAGATTGCTTTCAAACATTAAGTGATTAAGAAGGAAGCAAATTATATGTTAAAAATGAAAGAAATTTTTGTGATCAAAATTACAATTGACAAAATTAAATGTGCTAATAATTTTTTAACACACTTTAAGCAACAGTGACTATTTGTTAGAAATAATCAATTCTAAGAAATAATCAATTGTAACAAATAGTTAGGAAAAATAACAGTAACTATTTAAACAGTAACTATCAATTCTAACAACTCTAACTATCAATTTGAATATGTTTAATTATTTTATTAGTAACTATTTAAATAGTCACTTTAAGCAACAGTAATTATTTTATTAGTAACTTAGTTAAACAGTAACTGTTTAATTTGAATATGTTTAATTCTAACAACAGTAACTATTTAAATAGAACAATGACTATTAGTAACTCATGGAGCTGGTCACTTTAAGCAACAATGACTATTTTTTTTCTTTTGGAATAAAACAACAGTAAGTATTTATTAGTAACTACTTAAATTATCACAAATAAATCAACTTGTTGAATTTGTAGAAACTTAATTTGCTACAGTAACTAAAAATTGTTAGAAGTCAACTTGTATTTGTAGACTATATTTGCTACAGTAATAATTCTAACAACAGCTACTTAGAAATAATCAATTGTAACAAACGAGTAAACTCTTAGATTGTTAGAAATATTTTCTCTTTCTTATTGAAAAACTTGTGAATAAAATAAAAATAAAATTAAACTGATATTACCGGCCTCTGGGGAAGTCGTGCACGAAGTACTGCCCTAAGAGTTTATTCGGAATCTGTGTGCAGACGTTCCCGAAGCTCCTAGTGGTAAAACCCCCGCACTATCGGTATCTCGTTGCCGCACACGACTTGGAGAGAACGACCAGAACTTAGCTCTGCCCGGAGCTTGGAGACGATGAGGAATGAACAGAATGTTGACAGAGGTTTGGAGTAAAGAAATTTTCTGGATCGATTACAAAGAAACACAAACGAATATATAATACTCATATGTAACGGTCTGAATTAATTCTCCTATTAATTCAGCCGTTACACAAAATAAATAATGAACCTGGACACAATAACGGTTCATAACCATTCGTAACGGACAAAATAAATTCCAACGTTCAGAAAAAAATAAATGAAGAAGAAGAGGAGCAAAAAGAATTTTAGGGTCCCAGCCCGAACCCGAAGAGGAAATCGAATCGGCATTCGGCGCCTGCAGATGTGGGCACGTACCCGCACCCGTTATGCGCTTCGAACCGAACCGAGCCGAGCCGGACCGGACGGCGGCGATGGCACGCGCGTGTGGCCCAAGGGGTTCCCCACACAACAACTTAATAGAGCAAAGAAGAGAAACTAATATATGTACACAAGAGAGCTTTGCCCCATCTGATGTGGGACTAAAGAAAGGAAGAGGAACTTTAGCTTTTGCAAGAAAGCAACACCAACACTTGTTTCAAACAGTGGTCTTATTCAGTTTATAATAATCTATCCAAAGCCATAATGAGCCATTATATTTTATAAATAATATAGGCGCGCCCCACAGAGATACACTCAGATGAATATATCAATTCCTGTAACTGCACCTTTAGCTCTTTTAGTTCTATCGGGGCCATTCGATATGGAGCTTTAAAAATCGGTCGAGTCTCTGGAAATGTATCTATAGTGAACTCTTTCTCATGGTCGGACGGCATGCCAGAAAACTTTTCTGAAAACACATCAGAAAATTCTGCCACAACAAAATTAGACTCTATGTTTGAACAATCTCGCTGAGTGTCTCGAATGGACGCCAAGTACCCTTTACAGCCAGAATGTATTATCCACCGAGCAAGCATTACAGAAATTACCATGCAGGCATTTGACGGTAATGCTTACAGCGTAGGTCGCGAGCCCTGTTACAAACTCCTACTACACCCATGCTAAGTTGCTAGCACGACTAACTGTTGTTTCGTCCGGGATGAATCAGCACCGGTGCCCCGGCAACCGTTCGCAAGAACCATATACCTTGCCACATGTTGTCCGTAACCATTGACGATCTAAATACTAAGTTAACATACGAAGCATTTTAAGATATTAAAATTAATATAACTACTTTAGCACAGTGCAATGGCATAGTCTACCTACTAATGTGATCATATTTCAAGTTATGTACTACCCATTGAACAGTTATATAAACATAAGTTCTAGCGGTAGTAAAACATAAATAGATACATGCATAGCAGACTAGCACGTAATAATATGATCGTACAGTAATTTTATGTGACAAATATTAAGTGTTTCAAGTCTACTTCTTTTTATCTTGACTCAATTTGTTATTATAGTATCTTTGATCGGAACTTGCAATGAGTCAGATTATTAAAATGATGACTTGGAAGCAGGTCGCTAATTAGAAGTAAAGCCACTCACAAGTTGGTGAATCGAGAAAAAGAATGGGAAGATTTTTTGGAGTCCGTTCGCGAGTCGCCTACAAGATCACCTGTACGAATCAACAGATGATCAATATCTTCTGTCACGATCTCCCAGAGTTCGATACGAAATACGAAGTTCAAAGAACGAAGATAATAAAATTCATCAAAACTGATCAAGAAAATGCAAGCCATAAAACCAACAAGAAAGCAACCAAGCAGCATAAAAATGAGCAAAGAAACCAGCACAACGGAAAGACCACTCTCGACTCTGTTGTCGAGTCCTTCCTTGAGGCATGATCTACTAAATATGGGACTTAATTTTGAAGAAACCAATCCATAATAAGGAAATAATCTTGATTAAATCTGTCTCAATCGAACGATACCAAGTATTTCTTAGCCGCACTCCCCGAAAAGGGGGAACGGGGCACTACAATACCTACGTTTTGACTCGATTGAAAATTGAGTATCGGAAAAACCTTATGACCCAATCGATCTTGGATGAAGTGTAATAAACCTTTATAACTCATGGATCAGCTTATATTAAAATGAGTCCAAGAGTTTTCGTTGGATGTTTTGATGCTTAGTTTTGTGTTGCTTTATGTTTTCGTGTTGCTTTGATTATTTTGTTTTCGTAGTTCACTTTCCTCGCTTGCGCATTATTTTGAATCATAAGAGAAAGAGATCGAAGGATGCTAACCAATTGTTATTTTAATTTTGGGATGCATAACCAAGGAGTGATCGTTGTGTGAGGCTTCCCAATTCTCTCGTATTGATTTATTCGGTGAGTGGCTTCGACCCTTCGATGAATCCTTTTGTCTGCACACTTAATAAAAATAATCTCTAGTCCACTCAGTTCTATGTACCTAATTTCAATGATGTCTCACTAACAAGATCATCTAAAAAAATAAACTGCATGCTTGAAATATATATAATTATTGCCTTACTTTCAAGTTAACGTTACATGTCCCTTACTCTTATGTTGCGCAATAGGAATGTATATAAAAAACCTCTTGTGGTTTAACAAGTGTTTAGCGCTAAAAGAAAAGAGACTAATAGTGCACCATGAGGTACGGTCCTTGCGATTAAGTGGGGTGCAGCTATTAGATAAGAAAAGAGAAGATGGAAACATGTGCTTGTGTTCAGAATTATGCATAGTAATATTTTTATCTGATAGAAGTTTATGCCTTGCATTGTTCTCGGACAACTTGTGCGCAAGGTAATAGTCTCTCGAAAGGTTCCTGGGGCACTAGGAATCGATCGGTCTGGAAGTGATTGTGATAGCACCTTGAGGGACGATCCTTGAGATCTAGTGGGGTGTTGTGTCCATTAGTGCAGAGCCAAACCCTACGTCACAGCTGCTAGTATTTATGTATGTTAGGGTAGATTTGCAGCAGAGCCACAACTCCTAACAGTCATGCGTACTAGTGCAGTGCTGAACCTTGAGTTACTGTTGCTAATTCATAAGGAAAAATACTCATGGGACATCATGTAGTTTGGAAGCATGTTGGGTGTAACCTTCTTGCAAGCCTAACCGATAGATGCAAAGTCCCTTGAGATGCAAAGTCCCTTGAGATTATTGATATATGCAAATTGTGGCTAACTTGTATGACTATTGCAGCGATAACGATCGACCGTGGGTAAGAAATCACAATCAAGTGATACTTTCATTGTTTATGTTTATTTACATGCATTTCTAAAAAGAACCTAGACAACTAAAAATATCACATAATAATAAATGCTAGCTTCACATATTTACTTAGTGTCGAGTATTAGGTGAGTTTGGCTTTGGTCGCTCACCAGTACATGTGGAGTAATGACCCACGTTTGTGGGCATCTTCAGGTTCAGGTAGTGTGAGTATGCCAAGTCTCTTGAATCTATAGGAGCGCATCCAATCTAGTGGAACCATGCTCGTTGCTTTCCAGTTTTATTTCTAGTAGCAAGCCTTTCCTTTCGAGTTTCGCAAGTTTCCTTTCAAGGTATTTTATTTTACTGTCCTAGTACAAGGATATAATGTATGGGCATTATGGATAGTTTTGGGTTTCAAAAGAGATGTAAGCCAACTATGACATATTTTGTAATCAGCCAAGCAAGTACATTGTAATCCAATTCCAAGTATTCAATAAAGAAAGTATTTTGTGTTCCTATTAAATGTGCTCAATCTTTGGTTTTCTATAAATGAAGTTATGTGCTTCTATATATATTATATATGTTGTGTTTTGTATAGGTAATATGCCTCGTGCAAGTGCAACTTAGGCTTGCACGACATCATGCCCATGTGAGGACGATTAGTTCTTCAAAGCCAAAGCGAGGACGATCGGCCCGTGCGGGATCAGGGCGTGATAGGGGCATTACAGGATGGCAGGGCAGGAAAAGAGGGGTACTGCAGTGGGGTGCAGATAGTGGCAGGGTAGGGTAGGTGGCACTATAGTAGGGGGTGGAGGGTCGTTAGCACAGGGCGACAATTTTAGGGTTGAGAGAGAGAGAGAGAGAGATAGAGAAAGGAATGGCTCTGGTACCATATAAAGTGGGAATTGTGGAATAATCTTTATTGATGAGAAGATTACATATATATAGGAGAGGCTAACCCCTCTCATTATTGTTCTACCCAATATGGGACTAAAGCCCAATGATACTAATACTACTAATACTTAACATAACTAATTTTCTCCGTGCCCTCAACACAAGAAGAATCACGGTCAGGCTCCCCAAGACAACCAAGCCTCACAACAGAATAATCATCATCCCAATACTCATGCCCGGGTCTATGCTATGATAAAAGATGAGGTCTTCATCTTAAACACTATAGTTTCAGATATACTGCTTTTTAACAACATCCATATAAGAGTGTTGTTTGATTCTGGTGTTATCATAGTTTTATATTGACATATTTTTTCAAGGAACATAAGTTGTAAATGTTATCATTAAATACTAACCTTAGTGTTAGTACCCCGTTTGGTGCGGATTTGCCTGCTCATTTAATCTATAGAGACAACTATATTTGTATTTGAGTTAGGAAATCATCTTTGGATACGATAGTCCTAGATATTAGAGATTATGACATTATTTTGGGTATGGATTGGTTCATTGCTTGCTCGGGGATGATTGATTGCGCAAAAAAGAGAGTCAAGTTTTGTTTACCCCAAAAAATAATTTTTTTTGCTCATGTGGTCAGGCGTCAAAAATATGTATGGTAATTTCTTAAATATTGGCTCGACGAATGCTATATTTAGGCTATGAAGGATATTTGGATTTTGTTTGAGATACTAGAAAGGATGGTGCAAACATGGTGCAGGATGATGTTGTAGCAAAATTTTTTAATGTGTTTCCAGATGAGCTACTTGACATGCCTCCCGATAGAGAAATTAAATTCACCATCGATACATATCCAAATACCTGACCAATATCCAAGTCTTCGTACAAAATGTCCCCTGCATAATTGAAGAGCTCAAGATTCAGGTACAAGAATTGCTCGACCGTGGGTTTATCCGTCCTAGCATCTCTCTGTGGGCAGCGCTACTTCTGTTCGTAAAGAATAAGGATGGGTCGATGCTGCTGTGCGTAGATTATCGAGAGTTAAATAAGGTAACTTTCAAAAATAGATACACGTTGCCTAGAATTGGTGACCTTTTCAATCATTTGTAAGGTGCATCAGTATTTTTGAAGATAGACATTCGCTCCGGTTATCACCTGCTTAAGATCAAGCAGGATGTACTGAACTCAGCATTACGTACCAGATATGGCCACTACAAGTTCTTGTTAATGCCGTTTGTTTTAACAAATGTCATAGTCGCCTTCATGAATTTGATGAATCGAGTATTCAGATCGTTCTTTGTCAAGTTTTTGGTAGTGTTCATTGACGATATCGTAGTCTACTCGAAGTGTAAAGAAGACCACAAAGGGCATCTACGGGAAGTATTACAGACCCTTCGAGAGAATCAATTATATATAAAGTTGAGCAAATATGAATTCGGGATGAGCAACGTATCATTTATTAGAAGGTTATTTCTGCTGAAGGCGTCATTGTCGATCCAAAAAAAAATAGAAGCAGTCTTTTATTGGAAGTGACCTGCATCAGCCGATGAGATTCAGAGTTTTCTCGGCTTGGTGGGCTATTACCGAGGATTTGTAAAAGATTTTTCAAATATGCAATCGCCTCTGACTTGCCTCACCCAGAAGGGAGTCGTGTTTGAGTGGAAGGATGACTACGAGGCTTGCTTCCAAGATATAATACAGCAGCTTATTTCGGCCCCAATTCTTGCACTTCCGGACGAGACTGAGTGATTCTAGAATTATAGCAATGCATCGGGACATGGTCTAGGGTGTGTGTTGATACATAAGGGAAGGGTGATCCTGTATATCTTAAGACAGTTAAAGCCCTATGAGTAAAATTATCCTACTCATAACTTATAATTGGTTGTTATTGTATTTGCACTAAAGTTATGGCAGTACTATCTATTCGGCATATCGTGTGAGATTTTCACAAACCAAAAAAGTTTCAAATATATATTCACTCAGAAGGATTTGAACTTGAGGTAAAGGCGATGGCTGGAACTTATTAAAGATTATGACTTAACATCTCGTATACACTAGGAAAGGCGAATATTGTGGCGGATGCATTGAGCCGTAGATTCGTTGGGGCATTGCGGATCCTTCTGAATGAATACAATATTTTTAGCATCAATTATGGTAGATGTAAATCCATTTTCCCTGTATTCTTCAAAATAAGAAATCAACCCCTTCAATTGTTCTATTGCAACTTCAATACATATATCGTTAGATTGCAATATTTTGCTAATCATGTTAACTTTAAATAAAATATAATGCCAAACAATTATTCCTAATAAAAACTCAAAATTTTCAAGTTCATTTACTAAACTTCCAGCCTCACTCTTTATTTTGGCATCATCACTACTTTCATGTAATTCTAACAAAGCTTTTTTTATTTGGGGAGCTTGATATCTAGTTGCTTTAATACTCTCAATATGACTTTCCCAACGTGTTGTGGACAATGTCTTAATTGTCTATTAATGTACATTATAGTGAAAATATTTCCATCTTTAGAAAATAGAAAATATATGCATTGAAAAACACCATAAAAAAAGATATTGCTTTTACACAAGAGTATGTCATATCACAAATAGTTTGATTAAGACTATGACAAGCACATGGCATATAAAATGCTCTTGAATTTATTTTAAGTAGTCTCTTTTGCACACCTTGATATTTTTCTTTCATGTTAGACTCATTATCATAACCTTGTCCCCTTACATCATTAATATAAAGATCAATATATTTTAATATAACTTATAATTCATTAAAAAGTCCTAATCCCAATGTATCATCTACTTTTAAAAACTCTAAAAAGTACTCTTCTACATTAATTGGATAATTTGACATGTCTACATATCTTATTATCAAAGTTATTTTTTTTGGTGACTTATATCTGGAGTACAATCAAGTATTACTGAAAAAATATTTTGCATCTTTGATTTTTTTTAATGATAGCACTTTTAACATTAGAAGCTAATCGAGTAATCAACTCATTATGAATTTTATGACCGAGATTGTGATAATGATTCTCATTATGTTGAATGTGTTGAATATGCTCTTGCATTACTACATCAAACTCTGCAGCCATTTCAATTAAACCCAAAAAGTTACCATTATTATGTTGAATGTGTTGAATATGCTCTTGCTTAGCAAGATTTTTGACAACATCAATTATTCTTACAAGAACTTGTTTCCAACGAATTTTCTCCTTTTTAATTTTCAAGCTCTTGTATATTCTTATCAATTATTTCATTATTTGTTAATCTAACTAGTAAATCAATCCAAGTGTTCATATTAGTGATGTGTTCAATACTATTCTCATGTTGTTTAAGTCTCTCACTAAGATGCCTCTAATCATTAATCCTTCACTAGCTAAAAGGCTCTTCATGTGTCCAAACTTAAACAACTTACAACAAAAGCAATATACCTTGTTCACATCCTTTGAATACGGTAGCCATTTCCTATCTTGATTCTCTCCATTTGGTCATTTTTTATTATAATATGCATATAAAAAATGTCTAGAGTTTTCATCCAAAGGAAAGTCAAGATTTGTTTCTCTTATAAGACTTTTTCCACTACTAAATTTTTCATTTTGTTATCAATGTTATCCTAATTTCTTCGGTCATAAATATCCAAAGGAGTTGGTTCTTGTATTTCATTGTGTTGAATTTCATGGATTTTAGCTACATTTAGTTTCAGCACATCGGAGGAGATGAAGCTAAAGCTAAAGGAGCAGTATTCTACATGACTTGGTTCGATTGTTTGTTGTGATTCATTCCGTAAATCTTTAACAGATTTTTCAAGTGAACAACATGAATTTATACTTTTATCAAAAAATTATCTAAATCTCCTCTTTGAGATTCAACCAATTGTTCTAATCTTTTACACTCTTTTTTTCTTTTTTCACTACCTGATTCGTGTTTCCTAGAAAACATGTTTATAATAGTAACTAAAGTAAAATGTAAAAAATCTAAGTAACAACTATTGTTAAAATACAAAAATAGAACAATAAAACCTATTTTTATTGATTCCCAAGTGCCAAAATGCCAATCGAAAATCTACAAATCCTCCAATAGATCTCAGCTTTACCTCTCAAAGTCTGTAGATTGATGAAGAATAAAGTCAAGAATTTGCTATGGCTCTCAAAGTTTAAAAAAAAAAAAATACAAGAAATTAAATGACTTTTTGAATTCTGTTTAGTAAAAAAAAATTAGATGCCATCGGGGCCAGTCGGACATAACATTTAGTTAACATTAAAATGACTTTTGATAGTTATTGGTCATTAACATTCAAATTATTTTTGGAATTCTGTTTTCATAGCATTTAGTCATTAACATTAATGCTCATTAAAAAAAATTTATGACTAATAAGTAATAACCTACATCTTAATTATGGGCCCCTCGTAAATATGGGGCCCGGAGCGGGTGCACTTGCCCTGGCCGGCCCCGCCGCCAAATAAATATCCTATTATATATATACATATATATAAAACACAAAATATATATATTTAAAAACTTATTGGTAAAGCATATCTTTTGAAAATAGTGTAATGACATTTTTTCAAAAATCATATTAATTTATTTTAATAGTTTAATATTATTTTATTATTGTCTGTATTATCATATTCAGAAGAAAAAAAATTGGTTTTCGTTAATTGAATTTCTATCCGGACTAAATTATTCTACTTCATATAGTGATGTGTCTCCTCCATAATCTCGTTCTCCATATCATGACACATAAGGTATATAGGTGGCATAATAAGGAGAAGGATTAAGCCATGCATTAAAAACCCATCTCTTTCTCTCTCTATATATAAGGTATATAGGTGGCATAATAGGGAGAAGGATTATGACATGCATTAAAAACCAATCTCTCTCTCTCTCTCTCTCTCTCTCTCTCTTATTTTCCATTCCTTTATTCATCTCTACTATTATTATAATGAAGCTTCGAAACGGCTCAAAAGTAAGCCGTCTAAGCCGTAAGTAAATACTCAACTAATTTAATTTTTTTTCAAACTTATAGAGATAAATAAAAATTGAAACTAACTTCCTTCTTCGTCCAAACAGTAACTAAATACTCAACCAATTTATTTTTAAAAAACAATTCTTACGAAAGATTTTTAAAAAAATCTAAAATAGTAAGTAAATACTCAACCAAATTTTTTTTTTTAAACTTACGGGAGATAAATAATTTTTATAAATAGTAGAGATATATCCATAACAAATTATAATTAAAATATAATTAAATCTCTAATAAATCATAATTTATATATATATATATATATATATATATATATATATATAATTCAAATATATTTAAATATTTAAACTATATTACATAATATCAAAAAAAATTATTTACGTGCAACACACGTGCATTTACTAGTCTCTCCTATAATGTAGAAGAACTAAAAGAGAAGAAAAAATGGAATAGAAGAAGAAGAGGAATAAAAGAGCTTACCTTCACCATTTTAGACAAGTAATTTCCCACTTCAAATATATCCTTCATCATTTTATTCTTACATGTGATGTTCTTTACAATTATGATTTTTATGCATTTATTGAAGTCATTTTAGAAATATAATCTCAGATTCAGAAACTAGACTTCAAGACCATTTCGTTGATATAATCTACTAGATTTTGATAAAGGAAAGTGCCAAAATCATCGACTTTAAAAACACATATAAACCAATTTTTCTGAATGAATTCATTATTTGCAGATTTATTCTGATCCAGTATTTATGTAGTAAATATTACAGTACAATACATTTTAGCTAATATGTTATTATATTCCTGTAGAGCACACAATACCATTTTTAAAAACTATAATATTATGGTATTTGCATCTCGGAGCTACGAGTTATGTGTTCTTTAACATAAATGTCACGCTTGAATCATGTACATATTTGTTTGAATATTTTTTGTTAGTGTAGTTTTGTTTCGAACATGGTTTCAAGTAGTAAACAATATATTTTAGGTAATCTGACAATATAGTCATGTAGATAATTCGTTTTCATTTTTGAAAACATATTGTCATAGTATTTTGATTTCGAAGCTAAGAGTTGCCATATTGAACCCAGATGTCCTGTGTTGAAATTGTGTTATTCCAGAACTGACACACCTTAGTAGAAATGTCGTATAAACCAAACCATAAATCCGGTAGATATAAAATTTTGCATGTATGTAGTTAACTCATGTGTAAAGAATACTCAATTGATATAATTCTAGAGTATTGCCTATAAATGGATTTATTTACCATTAAATATTAGAAAATAAAAATTAATTTTATGCAGTCGAATTTGTAAGATAGTTTAAAGCATGCAACCCCATTATCCCTCCTTGAAATATCAAATTTATCCCATCTAATTTAAATTATCTCTTAAAATATCAATTACATACTATGTGTATGATCATGCTTACCAAGTCAATTTAGATTCAAATGCATGCTTGTAAGTCTAAATCTAAATTGTGCTTATATTTTTTATATGTGATTTTAAAATGGTTTGTAAATTAGGGTGTATGATTGTATCATTGACAAATTGTTAGTTTAGGATATTTTAGTATCAATGATAACTCTTAAATTAATTAACTTTGCCCTTGTTGTATCTGATATCGATTAGATCGACTCTAAACTTGATCTCGTAGACAACATACCCGCTGTCCGAAACTTAAATTAAGTTGAAACTATTATTTAAATGTTCTAAGGGACTTATTTATTGTTATTTAGTATCATAGTTGTATCGGATCTCTCTTATTGAAGTTTTAGACTCTTTTAACATATTTTTGGAGTTCCAAAATGTCATTTATGGCTAGTTAGTTTATATTCAGTATATGACCTATTATAAATAAGTTGCGGTTGATCGTTCAAAGACCTTTGACTTCTATAAGACCTATAGAATAATTTAAGTCAAGTTTGAGTGAACATCGAGACCTGAAATTTTTGGTCAAATTAGGTAATCATAAGTTAAAATTCAGCATATAGTTTAAGTTTGATTTTGTTTTCTTTTACTCCCATCCTTACTATTGTGTTCTTATATTTATCAGTTTTTTTTTCCTAGGATAAATAGAAGGAATGATATATGTTTTAGAAATATTAGTATTGTTCACTTGAATAAACTTTCGGAGATACTAATCTTAGGTCCTTAGATAGTATGTCTTGTATAAAAATGAGACAAGAATGTTTGTTTAATTATGAAAGTAAATCATCACAGTATAAATTCTTGTATTTTCTTCCTTGAATTTCATATATATATATATATATATATATATATATATATATATATATTTATGGGTTTTTGGTGTTTATTTGTCCACTGAAGGAGTTTTTAATCAATAATTCGACGAAGGGTTGCTTCAATCCTGAAATTATAATTGTTGACACATTTTTGGATCAGGAAACAAAAAGAAAACTCTGGCAAAATTTTTAAAAATTTAGAGAGAGAACCAAATTTCAATCCGGAAATCGGACGTTAGAAAAACCCCAACTACCGATTTATCATGTGTTAGAATTAGAGTCGAACTCATGATAAGTCTAAAATTCAAAGGAGTTAGATACTTTGACATAAGACATGTAAGACATGGACACATGGAGACATAATGAAACTAAATTCTCATTATACTGTTGTAAGGATATTCGATGAGGTAGATATTCCTTGGTATTGTATTTTCGTATCACATCGTGTATAAGCGAACATGTGTATAAATACATACTTTCTTTCTGGATATGGAGTATTCGAATCCTGACGTGATGGTAACACACTCAGAATGAACTCATTCTGCAAAATTCCTATTTCCAAGATAATAATAGCTAAATATTATTTATGGTTGTTAAGATTGTACATTACCAGAATAAATCAAATTAGCGACGTCTAGAAACGTCACTAAATGGCAAGAAAACTTCGCTAAAAAAATTTAGCAACGTAATTAGCGACGTTTCGCATTTATGCTAGTTGCTGACAGGGAAAACGTTGCAAAATATCGCTATAGCGATATTTTTTAGTGACGTATTGACGTCGCTAATATTTTTTATATTAGCTACGTTCAGCGACGCAACGTAGCTATATTAGCGACATATTGTGTGTTGCTAAATGTCGCTAATATTTTTCTATTCAGCGACGTTTTGCTGACCTAGTAAATACTGCCATGTCAGCAATTAGCGATGTTTAGTGACATAATTAGCTACCGACATTCTGATACAGTTAGCGATGTATTTAGTGACATATATAAACATCGCTAAATATCGCTAAATTTTCAGTAAAAAATAAAAAATAGAATATAAAATGGCTTCCAAACTAATCTTCCTGCAGTTTATGAATTCATAATTTATATAAATAGACCCGGAGCAACCCTCCGTTGAATTTCTTGGGTTCGCCGACTCCTTCGGTGGAACACTCAACACCGGTAAATTCACATACATTTAATATGAATAATAAAGTAAAATTTTTAGAAGACTACATATTGGAATTACAAATCGAGTCCCAAAAAAATTTTGTCGTAAAGAATACAATAAATATCCACACAACTGAGTACAAAATATAAAGTTTGAAAACCTCAATAATGTATAATATTCATAAATGATACAATATCATGGGTCAAAATACAAACAACCAGTAAATTTTTCTAACTAGGACTACTGCACATCTGGAGAAGGATGAGCACCGACGCGCACTAGGGATAAGAATAACTCATACTGCTTTCATAAAATCGATACCGATGTCGATGAAGAAGGCAGTGACATCGGTAGAGTCGGTGTCGATGATGGTGTACCAGGAGGATGAATCTGCTTCAACGCTGCTAGTCGATGGTTGTATGAATCCATAGTAGATAACAACCTCGTATTGCTATCAGCCATTGAACCTTGTATCGTCTGCCTCTCTCCCTTGGATAGCTATGATGCCTGCAGCTCTATCATGTTGTGCTCTCTCGACACTCTATGATCAGTAACAACACACTCCGTCCTTTCAGTTATATCCCTGAGCTCCATAAAACTGTTCGAGCATATCAAATCGTGCGATGAGCATCACATCGTCCGTCTGCGGCTGAGACAGTGGTTGCTCCTGCATTCTTCGCAGCAACTCGTCATAGAGAGACACAATTTGACGGTCAACAGTCTCCTAGAGTTGGACAGACACCTGCAAGGGTTGTGGGAAATTCTTTCTTGCAAAGGAGGCCCTAGAGGACTGTATCGCAACAAGGGCACCATAGGATCCCGTACCGTAGTACGTACCCCTTGAAGACCACCAGCGGCAGTCACCCACAGCTCGTCTGTCGACGAAGCTGGAGAGGGCTGCGAGGAAGTACCAGTCTCTTCCGCTATAGGTGCACTAGCAGTCGCCCGCTCACGGAGCCTAAGATACTCGGCCTAGAAAAATATGGATACTCGATAATTATTAATGTCTAAGGTACTTATTTCTAACTACATAGATATTTATTTGCATATCTCATGTGTTATATTAAAATTAACACAAAATAAAGTAATACTTACATAGGTTTGTGAGGCCCTCTTATCAATGAGCTTCCCACACTTCAGATGGGTGGCCAGGAAGATGGTCACCATGTTGGCATCCTCACCTCTCTGTACCTATTAAAAATATATTATTTAGTACTAAAATTAAATATTTAATCCAACTACCATTTTATCGTACATGCATTAAAATAATATATCTGAAATAAAAAATATACCAAATGACAAAAATATTCTGTTATCGGAATCGAGCTACCACACCATTTTGCTGCCTTCTTCCTAGCCGACTTGGCCTTCTCAGACCTTTCTTTGTACCTTGGATCGTCGAATCTAGCCCTCACCACAGTCCACTAAACATGCATGATCCAACCTTGGATCAATTTTTCTTCACGATTACGAGCCTTCTGGTCATCCAAAGCATCACGGATCAGCTTGATGGTGACGGCAGAATATATCTGCTCGATCAACTCAGCCCAGTCGGTGGATAGAAGTACGTTTGTTACAAAAAGTAATTTAGTAAGTTACATAATATTCATAAATTGGATGATTGATATTAAAACCAAATATACTTTTACCTTGAAGTGTGCAAACCAGAACGCCTTTCTCTCGTCCGGAGCATCAGAGTAGTTGATTCAAGGGCCACCATAGTTTACCTCAGAAAGTGGCCCAAACGTCTCTATACCGACGAGAGACGATATCTACACAGAGATAATTATATTCATAAAAAAGTGAATATATGATGAATAAAGAAATATACGATATATATGACGATAAACCAACTAATTGGCTTACTTTGTACTATCGGCCCAAATCTCCGTCCTCGCCTCGTCCGGAGGTACGCATGGAGGATGTCGCTAATACGAAGATGGTGTCGGCTCAACCTTCGCCATCTGCTCATATGTCTCCATGGTTCCATCAGCAGGAGGAACGCTGGACGAGGGAGTAGTCTCGGGCTTGGAACTACTCGTCCCAGGAGTGTTGCCACGTAACGTCGTCGCAGTCGAAGATGTGGCTGGTCGATATACTGGAGTATTTGGCGAGGAGGATCCAGAACCAGTAGGCAGTACCGGAGGAGCACTCCATCTACCTCAGGACCTGTCGAACGCTCTGTGTCGTCCTGTCATACCCGATAACATATGATGATATAACAAATAAACAGATATATAGTATATTCTACAGTCAAAATATTATACATATCTCACAATATTAATAGAATTGCATAGTAAATAACTAGTATTGTCACAAGTCTAAATGGATAGTATATTCTACAGTCAAAATATAATACATTTCATAAGTCCAAATATATTTATTTTATTTTCAATCATCAAAAAATTCATCTTGTTTGTCTTCCTCGTCCTCCTCTGCCTCTTCCTCCTCATCTTCACTTTCATATACTTTATCTTCGAATAATTCTACCTCTTCTACATTATTAGTCGTGTAATGAGCAACTTTCATTGAGTCCGCATCTACAATATTTGTTATAAGAGGTAGCTCATCCTCTTAATAAACTATTTTGTCAACGTCAAAGTTATTTCTAGCTTTAGTCTTGTATACTGCCAACCAGTCCGACCTCACTATTCCCCATCTAGGATAAGTTGTGAAGTACACGTGCTGAGTCTGACTTGATAGGATAAATGGTTCATATCCTTGATATCTATGCTTGTAGTTTATATCCACAAGATCATGCTTGTTAATTTTTCTACCTTGATCTTGAATCGGATTGAATGACTCACACTTGAATAACACGATCTTAGGAGGTTATGTGCCAAAATTATATGTCAACTCCACAGTCTCTCGTAAGATACCAAAGAAATCATTGTCTAGATCGATATCTTTGCAGTTCGAAGATTTGATACACAAACAACTATTTTAAATGGAATTAAGATCCAGGAAGTTGTCTCTGATCGGAGCATTTGTTGACTTGAATCTAAATTAATTTACATAGTAACTTGGCCATATTTTGATAGCAGTAATTGGTTCCTTGGCTATAGTTCTAATAAATTCAGTCTCGGATGTTATTAGATGATCGACCTAAATACCAAAGAAGAGGTAGCTAGTTATTTATTGTGCAGGTGCATAGAGAAAAAGTAATTACCTAGCTCCTTACATATGCGCTCAACCAAGAAGAAAATTGATGTCTCATTTCTTGTTCTACTTCTTTGTCTGTTATGTAGGATCTAACCGACTTTGGCTCATCATTATATTGCTGAAAAATAATGAAGCAACCGCCGATTAATAGCATAATATTAGCTTACACTATTACAATGAGATAACATAAATGTGGATGCATTAATTACTTACCCCTCTAGCTTTCCCACTCTATCCTTGTCGTAATTGAGTAATATATACAATAAAATAACATCAAATATCTTTTCTTTATTTTTCTCGAAGGCTTTTCAGATGCATTGAATACTTTCAGTATTGCATCATTAGATTCCTGATATCTGTCATCATTTTTCGGAGCTCTCGTTCTATTAGTAGCAACATGAGGTTTAAAATACATCGAGCAAAAGTTTATAATCTACTCGAGAACATAAGCTTCACAAATAGAACCCTCAATCCATGTCTTATTTTTTAATTTTCTCTTTAGGTGATTCAGATGTCGCTCGAATGGGTACATCCACCGATAATCGACAGGCCCACCAACACCTACCTCATAGGAAAGATGAATTAGAAAATGCTCCATGGAGTCAAAGAATCCAAGAGAAAACACCTTCTCGAGCTTGCACAATATTACCACATTGTCCTTATCTTGCTTTTCTAGATGATCGACGAGCAACTTAGTAGAACAAAGATCTCTAAATAATATGTTGAGCTCTGTCAATAGATCCCAAAGGACATGCAGTAAGAATTCCCAAAATACAATCAGAATTAACCTCCATGAAAATATGACAATCGTGGCTCTTCATACCAGTCAATTTGTTCTCCTTGAGGTCGATATATCTTTTCAAGTTTGACACGTACCCGTCTAAAAATTTTAGGTCCTGAATCCACCTACAAACTCTCCCTTTATCCTCCTTCTCCAGTGAGAAAATTGCCTTAGGCTGCTTTAACTTTCCATTCCCCTCCTCTATAGAATGCAGCGCAGGACGTCTATATATTTCTTCCAAGTCCAACCTGGCCTTCGAATTATCTTTTGTCTTCTCCTTTACGTCTATTACAGTATTAATTATGTAGTTAAATATATTATTCTCAATATATATGAGATCAAGGTTATGTCTGATCAGATTGGTGCTCTAATATGGCAGATCCTAAAATATACTCTTTTTCGTCCAATTATGAGTGTGACCAAATCTGTCACACTTGTACCCCTTAGCGGGCTCTTCGATATGACTTGGTAAATCTTTTACCTCTTTCCATATCGTGTATCTGGGCCATCTTGGCGATGGATTGGCCTTATCCATAATGCCGGCACACAAAAAATTTATGTTCCTCTGATACAGATGATCCTTCGGTAGGAATTGTCGATGACAATCGAAGAAGGACGATTTGCCTCCGTGTTTCTAATAAAAAACCTTAGTACGATCCATGTAATACGTTCGTGAGAGACGGCCATGAGTGCTCCATCCCGATAATATTCTATATGCCAAAAAGTCGTTAATGGTCCACATAAGTGCTGCCCTCATCTGAAAATTCTACTTTCTAGAAATATCGTACGTGTTGGCCCCTACTTCGCTCAGCTGATTCAACTCATCAATCAACAGTTGTAAATATACATCAATGTTCCTCTTCAGATTATTCGGACCCAGGATAATAACGGTTAGAAACATATACGGAGTCTTCATGCACATCCAATACCTAGTGATAATCACAGGCCAACAAGAATACTAGGAGCCCGAAAGTCCGAATGGGATAAAATTGTTGGAGGAGAGCCCTAATATGACATTATGTAGATCCAAAACAAAATTTGGATACTCTCAATCAAAATGCTTTCATGCTTCTCCATCGGATGGATGATCCAACACTCATTTGATCTGTTTTTGCCTATGCCAACTCATATTTTCTATAGTCTCATTCACCATAAACAAAATCTGCAACTGCGATGTCAAAGACATGTAGTGTATCGAATCGGTAGGCATCCTTGCATCGACAAACCTTCCTCTACCAGTGGCCTTGTAGTGATAAGTACCACAGAATCTGCACGCATTTTCATCCTTGTCATCTTTGTAGTACAAAATACACCGTTGCTACAAGCATTAATTTTTTTGTATCCTATCCAGAACGATATCACCATCCTTTAGATCGGTAGAAGTCTTCAGGCTACTTAGCACCCTCCGACAAGATCTCTATAATCAACTCCATCAGTCGGTTGTAGCATTCTTACGACATGTTAATGTCAAACTTGATGCTCAACAATCTTATAACCACCTCCAACAATGAATTATCCTTACAACCAGGATATAATGGAGTTCTTGCATTCTCCAGTAACTCCATAAACTTTACAACATCGACATTCGGTGTCTCCTCAGCTGCATCATGATTATCCGGATTGATACTAGGTCCAGCAGCGTCCAAAATCATGTTTACGCACCCGTCGTCGTAATCAGTATGGTCGTAGACATCCATATACGGCTCCACATAAGGCTCCGGCTTCGATGATAAAGACACAAGTTCTTCCTGTGATGTCCACTGATAATAATTTGGCATAAAATCCCTCGAGTACCAATGATATATCACATCCACTACTGAGTGATATTTTAAGTTATGATATCTCACACACGAACACTTAATTTTGGTGTTGTCCATGTACCGAGGGAACGCCTTAGTGAACTGCAAAAACTATTCTACTCCATGTATGAATTTATCTCGTACATAGCATATGTCATCAGGATGACGGTTGTACATCCATAAACTATGACATATGTAGTAATTCAGATCCATTTATAGATACTTTTGCAAAGATGAATAGACATCGTTCAAGTATATTATCTAAATGGATGCAAAAATGGATACACATGTGAATACTAATAAAGGATATGTGTGACATAACATATTTAATGTGAGCCATTCTCTAAAAAAAATTTACTTCTGCAAGCCTTTTGAGGCTATTAGAGTTAGACTAGATTTCCAAAAGTCTACTAGATTTTTGGTAGAACTCTAATAGCCTCAAAAGGCTTACAGAAGTAATTTTTTTTCCAAATAATGATTCACATGGACACTTGACTTCGGAGGTGACGACAAGTTCCTAGTTATTCTACTTTTATAATAAGTATTATCTATGTAAAATTATGTACCACTTAACTTATATTTATCTAGATTGTAACATAAACCTAGTTATTCTACTTTTATAATGAGTATTATCTATGTGAAACTGTTAACCACTTAACTTATATTTATCTAGCTTGTAACCTAAATCTAGTTATTATACTTTTATAATGAGTATTATCTATGTGAAACTATTTATCACTTAACTTATATAGCTAATCCTATACATGCAGCTATATATGCACTTGGTATCAAGATATCACTTAACATTTAGTACCCCAGATACTTAAGATATTCATAATTAACTCAATATCCCATACTCAATAACTTATCCATGTATCTTGGTATATTGATACATACTCAAGTATCTTAGGATACTAGACCAAAACTCAAATATTCTTAGATACTCAATCCTAATATACACACCCTCACTCAATGCTAAACACTTAACATATACTAACTCACTAACACTCACTCACTAAACACACTCAAACACACATGTATACAATGTGCACTTACTTGCAGATGGTACAAGTTATTGTTGCTACTATTGCTATTGCTTGTTGCTGCTATTATACACACACACACATACACACATACACATACATCACTAGAGCACCCTAGATACATACTTCACGCATGACACTTACTCCAAATATAGGTTACCTGGCCCTCTGACTGAGGAGGGGGGTTATCGGGGTTGAAGGGAGCCGAGGGGGGTCGTCGGTGTCGAGGGGGACGTTGTGTCCTTGGTTACGCGATACATATACCAATACCGTACCACAACCACCCGAATACGAACTCTTGTGTCAAGGATAGGTTTGACCCTGCTCTAACCCAAGTTGGATACGAGTTCTAAAAGAAGCCAATACCGTATCGTGTCTCAGATTTGAAGAGTAATTCCCATGTTCGTGTATACGACTCTCCTTGAGTCAAGATCTACATCATATTGTACACGATACTGATACCCAAGGATGTGTCAAATTAACCCAGACTGATAACTAGAAGAGAGATAGGATTAGGGTTAGGATTTGGGTCTATATTATGTTCCGTGTTGTGTTAGTATATGTGTTTGTGTTGTATCCCGTATCGTATCTATGTCTGTATCATGTCCATGTCAAATAGCTTAGGTTAGGGTTTACCTAATCTTGGGGGTTGACCAAGGAAAGGGATGGTCGAGGGAAGGAGGAGGTCGGCGTAGGAAGTTGAGGAGGAGTAGCCCGGAGAGGAGGAGGAGGAGGAGGAGGAGGAGGAGGAGCTCGGTGGAGGAGGAACACAAAGAGGAGGAGTAGAAGCCCAGTGGAGGAGGAGGGGGGTTGTTGTCAGTAAAGCATGGTCGGAGGGGGGTCGGCGAAGCACGGTCGGCAGTGGGGGTCATCGGCGAAGGGTTGGGGGGAAAGAAAAATTTTTGGAAAATTTTCAAGTGAGAATGGGGGAAAGAAAAATTTTTGGAAAATTTTCAAGTTAGAATGGGGGAAAGAAAAACCCGACTGCTATATTAAAAATAAATTTACGACGCTAAACGTCGCTATTAGTGAGGTTTATATAGTCACTAAATGTCACTAATGCTAAAAAATATTAGCGACTTCTTTGACGTCGCTAAACGTCGCCATTAAAAAAATTTAGCCACGAATTCCTATATTTATAAATGTCGCTAAATAAAAAATTAACAACGTCGGTAAAAACATCACCAAAAGTCTGTAAATCAAAAACTTTAGCAGTGTTTAGCGACATTTAGAGTCGTTCATAAACATATAGCGACTATTCTTTCAAAAAATCTAAGTACAGTTGCTACTAGTCGCAAACAGTGACGTACAACGACATTTATTTATGGAGTCGCTAAATTCTTTAAAATTAGAGACGTTAATTGACGACGTCGCTAAAAATATCACTATTTTATCATATTTTGGTAGTGGCATCATAGAAAAGGGGGAGCATTAGGGTCATACTAGACAAAATATTATGATATAATTAACAACAAAAACTGATTAATAATTTATCTTATTCGCAAGACCTTGTGAAGGAAGGATATGGGGCTTAGCTCACTATTTTTATATGATAATACTTAAATTGATGGAGTATCAATTAAGTATAATAAATAATATATTTTATCCATAGTTAATGTAGGGCCAGATCCAAAGCACTGTGTCAACTCTTTTAACAATATGATCCTAGGTAAATAGAATTATTGCTGAAAAATAGAAAATGTGTGATTTATTATAACAATGGAAGAGATAAAGAGAATAAGTAGCCAAATGAATACTTTGGACTTTCTCATTGATAATGAATATATAGAGAGAGAACAGATAGAGGTAGATGTAGATAGGGATAAGGGCATCCATATTTGGTTTTATCCCAAATCATAACACTCTCCCTTGGATGCCCACTTTACTTATTGCCTCATTAAAACATTTCTAGGAAAAAACACATCTTAGGGAAAAATTCCATAAAAAAGAAAAGTGTACAATAATATTCTTTTGGAACATGATTCTTCAGGAACCCAAGTGGGTGTGACTTACATTGCCTCGTTAAAAATCTTTCGAAGAAAAAAATTTAGTGGGAGAAAACCTCATCGAAGAAAAAGAGTACAATGCGCAAAGACACTCTTCGAGATGTCTCCATTAGCATCTTCAGGATGCCCCCCCTAAAAATTATATATAGTTCTTATATTACTGTAAATTAAAAGTCAACCCCCTAATACATTTGAATGTTACATCTCACCCCAATTTGCCTATACATTCATATAATTCTCATATCCTCATAAAGATATATAGACTTTATTTCTTATTTCTGAAAACTTGTAACTCCTCATGATTGTTGGACTCTTGAAACTACAGCCATGCACATGATCTTTTTGGTTCATTAGGAGTAAGGATGATTTGATGAAGCTGTGGCAGTGATTTACTTTATTTATCTCCAAAAATACCTACAATACTATTTATAAAACATACTGGTTGTGATATCCCCTTAATAGGGACCCGATAGATATCATGCATCTGCATATCTCAAAACATTCATATAAATTAAATCAAAAATAATTTATGTGTCATATGTTATTCTAGTGTCTATGTGTAGATGCATATTAGCAGGTTCACATAAATAATTATGCTAAGTGAATAAAGAATTAATATTCTTTAAATATGGTACTTCAGGACCCAGAATATGTTCTATTATTATCTCGATTATAACTGATTCCTTTGACCTGGCCATTATATGTATACTGAGTAAATGATAACTACTCATATTAAATCTCTTCAAGAGATCTTCTCTTCAGAAGATTTATATCACTGTGGGAGATTATCTTATGTGGGAGATTATCTTATGCAGGAGATTAATATTATCTCACTACCAAAATAAGTCAAATTAGCGACAAAATTAGCGACTATAGAAAATATGTTGCTAATATTATAAAATTAATGACGTATTTAAAAGATATCGCAATACGTCGCTAGCAGCGACATTCAGCTACGTTTAGCGACTTCCTTTAGTATTATGAAAGTTGACGTCACAACGAGCCAGTGGACGTCGCTATATTATTAATAATAGTGACGCTTAGCGACTCCATGCCTTATATGTCGTAGTATATTTAAACTTTTGCAACTTTTAGCGATGTTTCATATTGACGTCACTAAATTACTTCATGTAGGGTTCCGCTGGTTGGTTCAACTTTTTATTTCTCTCCCAAAATTATCAATTCCTGCGCCCCCTCCCCCCTCGTTTCTGTCGACCGCCAACGAGCCCCAGACGACCCACACACCTCGGCGACACCCTCTTCGACCCCCGCCTCCGAGTCCCAGGCGACCCCCTCGTCGACCACCCGCCCCCGCGACCCCCAGACGCGGCTCCTTCCCCTCTGGCATGGTTGCTCCCTTCTGACGTGTTCCTCCTTCGTCGACCCCTCCCTCATGCACTCCTCCTTCCTTCCTCCGACACCCCGCCTCCTCACTCAGTGAACTCCTCTCTCTCTCTCTCTCTGTCTCTCTAGGGTTTTCAAGGACTCCACCCAGACACACGGACACACACTATCATAAAAATATGGACAGACACTGTCATGGATACACGGACACACACACACTGAGATGTTATTGTGTGTGGAATTAGATTAGGGGTTCTGTGGAACTTGGATACGAACACACACACTGAGATGGTGTTGTGTGTGGAATTGGATTGGGGGTTATGTATGGAACTCGGACACGGATACACACACACACACTAAGATAGTATTGTGGGTGAAACTCGTACATGGACACGAACACACAGACACACACTGAGATGGGGTTTTCTATACTATCTGACATGACACAGACACAAGCAAAACCCTAACCCTATCTAATCTTATCTGACATGACACAGACACAGACACGTATACACATATAGACACATAAACAATATGACACATTCACACACACACACACGGACGGGATACACTCACACTAACATTACACACACATGCTAACATGATACACCGACACAGACACACACTTTTCTTTTAAAATAGTGTTGCATGTGTGTATTTGTGTATTTGTGTTGCATTTGGTTATATGTGTATGACGAGCCCTATGTGTCACATTTGGTTACATGTATATTTGTGTTACAAAATAGTTTAGGGTGTCAGGTTGTGACTATGATCGTGCCTTTGTTGGTAACCTATGTTCGTAACATATCTTATATATATATATATATATATATATATATATATATATATATATATATATATATATATATATATATATATATATATATATATATATATAAGTCTAGAATAGTTGTGACTATGATCGTGCCTATGTTGGACATTCCTAAGTCAAGTGTCCATATGAGCCATTATCTGAAAACTCAATTTACACGACACAGACATAGACACACTGACACTTATAATTAGATATAAGTTATTATTTATTACTAGTTACTTAATGTTTATTATGGTCGAAGTCTTATTTTCTTAACCCATGACAGCTTAACGACATTACACTTCTGGTGTCTTTACTAGGATGTTCAATATTACGGAAGAAAGACTCTTGATTTTTTTTCTATACACAAAATTTACTAGGATGTTCATGGAAGAAAGACTTAACCCCGGAGTACTCATTATGTATTTGTTTTATCATCATCTGTTACTATCAGGTATGACATGATGACTCGGATCACTCGGAGGTAGATCCTCAAGATGGAGTGCTCCTCCGGTACCGGCTACTGGTTCCAGATCCTCATCTCAGAGTACTCCAATGTATCGTCCAGTCACATCTCTGACTCCGTCAACGGTACGTGTTAGTACTCCTGGGATGAGCAATTCTAGTCCTAAGACTACTCCCCCATCCAGCCTTCCTCTTGCTTACGGTACCATAGAGACTGAGGACCAGATAGAGGAGGTTGAGCCGACTCCATCTGCGCATGATCAGAGCGATCCTCCATGTGCACCTTCGGACGAGACGAGAATAAAGATTTAGAGGGACGGGCCTAGCAAGTAAGTTAAATAGTTAATATTTTACAAATGATTATATCTATATATTCATGAATTTAATTATCGTTGTATAGATATTGTCCCTCGATGGTACATGGAGAACTGGGGCATTTTCTGAGGCAAAACTATGGTAGGCCTTGGATCAACTACTCAGATGCTCCTAAATATAGGAAGGCATTCTGGTTTGCCCACTTCAAGGTAAAAATATATTTACTTTTAATATCTATAATCATTTATGCATATTATGTAACTCTCTTTTTTACTTCTTGTAGAAAATATATTTTTATACACCACACCGGACTGAGAAGATCGAGGAGCAATTTTATGCCATCGTCGCCAAGCTGATCCGTGATGCGATCAACAACCAAAAGACTCTTGATCACTCTGGACAACCGATCTAGGGTTGGATCATGCCTGAGCAGTGGACTGCGATGAAGGCAATATTAGATGAACCCAGGTACAAAAAAAAGTCGAAGAAGGCAAATGCGGCTAAGTCGAAGGCAGAAAAGTGTGTGGTGGCTCAATTCCCATGATAGAACATTTTTGTCGTATGGTATGTATTCTATTAAATATATATTATTTTAATAAAATTAGGATAAGATGTTTAATTTTAATAACAAATAATATAAATTTTAACAGGTACAGAGGGGTGAGGATGCCAACATGGTGACCGTCTTTTTGGCCACCCATCGGAAGGACGAAAAGCTCATCGATGAGAATGCCACTTAGACCTATGTACGTTTTACTATCCTGTGTTAGTTTTAATATAACTTAGAAAATATGCAAATAGATATCTATATATGTCACACCTGTTCCCAGATTTGATATTTTTTGAATTTGTAAAATTTAAAATTTTCCCCTAGATGTATTCATGCTGTATTTATATGTAGGTTCCCGTTAATTATATTTTATTTATTTAATTATATTCATGTTTATTGTGGGAGACTGCCCGAGATCAGTAGTGAACATCTTGGCAATTGCCATAGATGTATGCTAGGACCTGTATATAGGATGAATACCAGACCCGGTTCATTCTTGGAACCACTAAGCCTATTTTGGATGGTTGAGATTGGTTAGAGAGTGTCATGACTTAATCTTAGGGCTAACCTCATTTCTCCACTTGGTATATATATGTGGTTTTCTCTCTCCTATCTCATTCTTCCTCATTTTTACTTCCTTTCTTCTTTCTTCTTCCTCCTTCCCTTAAGATCTTTCCTTAGCCGAAGTCCTAGCCCTAGCCCTAGATTTGGTTCTAGGAAGAGGTTTGTTAGTCCACCAAGGCAAGTATATCTTGCTCGAAGTGGTGAAGCCACAGATTTTTGGATTTTCATTTATATGTTGTTTTAAAAAAATATGGTTGATTAAAAATGTTCTCCTTGAGTTGCTGATTATATTTACTTCTTGAAATTTTGGATTTTGATGTATAAATTTTTGTAGATCTGAGTTTTAAGATTTAGGTTTTTATGTGTTCTATGAGTTTTCCTTAGTTTTGATCTACTAAAACTAAGTATTTTCAAAAACTAGTTGTTCCTTATGTTAGATCATTTTATTTCGAATATTTTGGCTTTTATTTCACTTAATTTGGACTTAAATAAAGTTTTTATGAAAAAATTTATTTTCGAGTTTTGGAGCTTTTTTGCCATGGCTGAACTTGCAGTCTGGAGAAGACAAAGTTCTCATGCGGCTAGCACAATATGCGACTGAGACTTCCATACGGCATGATCCTTATGCGACTGGACTCATGGCCATATAGCCAACCAACAGGCGTCCATCTTGTTGGACGCAAGACTGCTGATTTACACAAGTGCCCTTGAACACATTGTGTATTCACTCACTGAATGAATAAAAAAATTTCTAAGTCCAAAAGGAACTCCATGCGGCATCGAACTCCATGCGACATCAAACTTATGCGGCAAGCAGAGCATGCGACCACCTTCTCTTGGACGCATGACTCTGAACTTTGGCACATCTTTGGAACATCGTTCTATGGTCTTGCCTTTTCTTTCTGACATACTTTATGTCACATCATACTTTATGTCACATCATACTTTATGCTACTTCACTGACACATATTTAATGTACGTCACTTCAGCACATATTCCAAGGAGTGGACTTTGCCTTGACGCTATGCGACACCAACTCCTATGCGGCACCTGCCTCATGCGACAAGCAGTCTATACGGCCAGCTTATCCATGCGGCCAGTTCATCCATGCGGACAATGCTTATGTGCCTGATCAGTGCATGCGGCCTGACCCATGTGGTAATTCATGCGTGCGCTATCATACGCGCATGTGATCCTATGCGACCCTAGTAATCTATGTACATGTTCTATAATATCTTGAGTTTAATTATTTTATTTGAATATTTCTTCGTTCTATATGATTGGTCTCGAAAATTGCTTGTTATTGAACCTAAGAAAGAAATGGACTTAGTAACTAGACTGTGCTAGACCTGGCTATGTGCTAGAATTGACTATGTGCATAGTATGATTATATGCTGTAGTAGGCCATGTGCCAACCCAAAGTGAACTCAGACTAGTAGATTAACTTATCATTTGTTCGTCGGATAGAGTCAGGGGCATAATTCTGCTCGGGAGATGATCTGCAATCCCGGTCCTCATTTGGTTCAAGGATTATGAATCTGCTCTAGAGTGGTTCGCAGTTTTTTCCTTACTCATGTTCGGCAGCAAAGTTATTATCGATAGTCGGTGTACCTGATTTAAGAAGATTATATCTTGACCAATTATTCCTATGTGAGAAGACTCATATGACCAACTGTAAGTTTGGTGATTTGACCCAATTTCTTGTATCCGTACCGATACAATTATTGCATACTACGTGTACATGTATTATAAATATGCACTGAGGTAAGACATAACTTTTTACGTACTATGAGATTACATATTTCAGATTGTGCATCGAGAATGCCTCATATACTACGTGATATGTGATATTATTATATTAATTCTCCAGTATGGGCATGGTATGTGGGTCAACTACCAAATCGTGGCTAGGACTTGATTGATTGTTGCATCACGTTAGGGTAAATTTAAAGTAAACTTCCAAGTAACAAAGTGGATTCATATCTAGCATGGACCATACTATGGTACAACATATAAGGGGAGTAACATGTGACCACGCTATGTGATTTTAACTAACAGTAGGGTTAACTAGGCAACTAAAACTTATAGAACATTGGGAGGGAATAGAATTTCGAGATCGTACATAACTAGCAACCTTCAATCATCTGAATTGGGTTATGCAGGCTAGTCCCCATGGATATTATTTAAATCCTCATTAGTGGATGACCCACAATATTCGATTATTATATGATACTATGTGTTCTATGCGATCTTAGCACAATAGCCTTACGAGGGACCGATGTATACTACTATGTGCTATACGATGATTTATGGATCGGCTAACCCTGCTAGTACCTGGTTTGATCTGAGGATTCCTATATGCATAATATCTTTGGGATAACCCAGACTCCACGTATTAGGTCGTAGGATTGATTGGCCGATTAAATGAGTATGTGCTGGTAGTCTGGGAACATAAACTATTGTGGTGCGATGGTTTAACCCTTGTCCTTATTTGGTTGTAGGATTGCGCCAATGTGTCACAATAGGTCATGTACCGAAGCTGCATATTATATCTATATCATAACTTGTATTATGGCATGTGTGTCCTGGATTATATTAATGTGTTATATCTTTGTCATTTTCATAATTGGTTAGTCGTACCCTGTCTCGGAGTAATACGGTTGTAGCGGTGTCCTACTGCTTTGATGAAAGGTCATATGCTTGCCATTGTGACACGAACTTTCCTATTTTATGTACTTTATTGGTTTTGTTTCATTCACTTATGCTCCTTTATGGTACTTGCTATCGGGGCCTGATCCCGCTGGTTTTGTTTGGCCAGATTTAGTAGCAGAGCCCAAGGACCCTGTCCTGTATCTGACCAATGGCGCACACCATGAGGATGTCCGCCGAGGAACTTGAGTGGGTTTCTTCTTCCCCACTATGAGTATTATTTTGTATTATCTTTTGGTGTTTAGCCAACGACACCTGTTAGCCAATTTATCCAGATATTTATTCCTCTACATGATGGTATATTATTCAGACCACGGCTGACTCATAGTCATATACGATTGACAATGCACTAGTGTACCATCCTGTATAACTTGTTTCATGATCATTCTGGTAGAGCGTCAGGGACGCCTAACTGCTTTATCTTACATGTTCAATCTTATTATTTCTTGGTTAAGACATAGATGTTCTTGACCCTAGGTGACTTGATTGTAGCATTCACCCCCTTGTCTCCTGACAACCTTAGCACATTATGGCTTACTTCTGTATTCTATAAGGTATAGTTGGTTGAGTCACTCCTCCGCTCTCCAGTATTCTGGTTCTGGGGCGTGACAAGGTTTTAGTGGTGGTTCATGCAGGTCTATCTTTTCAGACTTGTGGGGCATCTTGTTCTAGGAGTCTCAATAAAAACTATTTTTTTGATATCCTGAATTTGTCTTCTTCGATACCGGGCTTGAACTATCAGAAGTTTTTTTTCTTATTCTTTCATGTCCTATCCTTTGATATCTTGGTATCCTTTTCCTTCATAGGAACCTCTTTTCTGCCTGTTAGAGCAGCAGATGTGGTAGAATAGCTAGTAGAGCAAGATCCCATTGAGCGCCAGCAAGAGGCAGTACTTTCTCAAGATTAGCTTCGAGTAGAGGCAATGGGTGGGCAATATGTACCACAAATCCCGGTACCCACGACAGTTCCAGTAACACCAGTAGCACTTAATACCCCGATACTGTTAAAAATTATCAGAGGTATGATGGCTACACAACAACATCATATGGTAGTGTAGCAGCACCAACATCTTCGACAACATGAGCAGAATACCCTGTTAAACCAAGGACTATAAATGACTCTGGAGGAGAGTGAAGAAGAAGATAATGGGGTATTATACAGATTCTGTCGACTCAATCCAGGCTATTTTAATGGCACAGAGGATGCTATTAGGTGGATGCTTGGCTTCAAGACATTGAGATGATCATGGCAGCAGCTAAGATTCTAGTAGAGGAGCAAGTCAATCAAGTCCAATTATAACTACAAGATCTTGCTAGCGATTGGTAGGCAATGGAGAACGTCGGCTTGAGGCATCCTATCTCTTGGGATAACTTTATTACCAGGTTCAGAGCTAAGTATTTTGGAGTAGTGGCGCAGTACGAGCTGCAGTAGAGATATATTGATCTCAAGCAATTCGACATAACCGTTGATGGATATACAGCAAAGTTATGCAGACTAAGCAGGTTTGCTCCATCTATGGTGACGACGGAGCAAGAAAGGGCTATGAGATTCCAACAAGGGCTTCATCTCGGGATTCTGCAACTAGTTGAAGGACATGACTACCAGACCTTCGATGCCATATTGATAGCAGCCAGGAGACATGAGCTTACCATCCAGAGGTTAGCTTCAAGGACTAGAGGGCATAAGGGGTCTCATGCCCATAACACAGGTTGGGGACCAGCATCCGACATTCGTATTCGTGATTTGGCACCATGGGGGCCAATGGCATTAGATGAGACAATGACAACCTGCCAACAATAGCCGAAAAAACATCAACAATTTTTGGTAAATCTATTAGGATGTACCTATTAGGGAAAAATAGGTCACACTCAGGATGTATGTAGGATAACAAGTGGAAGATGCTTGAGGTATGGGGGTTTCGACCATATGATAGCTACTTGCTCACAAATATAGCGGCAGGGAGGACAATATCGACAATTTCCCGCGTTGCCAACTCCAGTAGCAGTTTTGTATCAAGAGCCACTTTTATCAGTTCGACCGTTAGCCCAACGTCCGATGTTGACGCAAGCACATGTGTTTTACCCGAGGAAATGCTAGTTGGGTCAGCAGAGACATCCTCATGACAGAGTTCCAGCAGCCCTAAGACAGGAGCAAGCTGGGTTTGGCGTGCTAGAATAGATATTAGCAGAAGGTGGTCAAGTCGAGGGTGAGATTTGAGTTCTTCCAGTTTTATCTATCTTTTGGGTTTCGTATAATCAGTGAGTGGAGATGATCTTTCGTCTCACTCATCTACCTTCGTTTCTCATGATACATGATGTATGTTATATATCCCGACTACGAAGGTACATCCTGGGCAGAGTCATATTTTTGACTTAGTCATTGGTACCGATTTATCTCGAGACTTGATCCATGTCTATTTTGGGAGTCAACATAGACCAGCGAGGATGGGTTCCTATTTTGACTGACTCAGGAGACATATGTATGCATACGCCTCCGGCTTTTTTTTTTCCTTTTGATTGTGCGGATTGCTTACGCCTTTATTTACATTGCTATGCTTTTATTTTCTGCCTATTTTGTTATGCTTGGTATTCAGTTAGCTGTAGTTCATGAGATTCGGTAGTTTATAAGA
This sequence comes from Iris macrosiphon, assembly GCA_036927795.1. Taxonomy (NCBI): domain Eukaryota; kingdom Viridiplantae; phylum Streptophyta; class Magnoliopsida; order Asparagales; family Iridaceae; genus Iris; species Iris macrosiphon. Next base: position 126,515,041 of record JAYESA010000014.1, on the reverse strand, counting down.
TTTTTTGGATCATGAGTTTTTTAATTGAATCATGAGTCTTTTGCTTGGTCTATGAGTTTTCTTGCTTGTTGATCAGCTCGACTAGCCTGGCGAATTCCGAGGACAAAACTTTTCTAAGGTGGATAGAGATGTCATACCCATTCCCAGATTTGCTATTTCTTAAATTTATGATATTTAAAATTTTCTATGTAGATGTATTCATGCTGTATTTACATATAGGTTCCCGTTAATTATGTTATATTTATTTAATTATATTTCTGTTTATTGTGGGAGACTGTCGAGACCAGTAGTGAACATCTTGGCAACTACCATAGACTCGTACTAGGACCCGTATATAGGATGTATACAAGACCCGGTTTACTCTTGGAACCACTAAGCCTATTTTGGATGATTGAGATTGGTTGGAGAGTGTCATGACATAATCCTAGGGCTAACCTTATTTTTTTACTTGGTATATATATATGTGGTTTTCTCTCACCTCTCTCATTTTTCCTCATTTCCACTTCCTTTCTTCTTTCTTCTTCCTCCTTCCCTCAAGATCTCTCCTTGGCTGAAGCCCTAGCCCTAGCCCTAGACCTAGACTTGGTTTTGAGGTAAGTACATCTTGCTCGAAGTGGTGAAGCCATAGATTTTTGAATTTTCAAATATAGGTTATTTTAAAAAATATGGTTGATGGAAAATAGTCTCCTTGAGTTGCTGATTATATTTAGTTCTTGAGGTTTTAGATTTTGATATATAAATTTTTGTAGATATGAGTTTCAAAATTTAGATTTTTGTGTATTTTATGAGTTTTTCTTGGTTTTGATCTACTAAAACTTAGTATTTTTGAAAACTAGTTGTTCCTTATGTTAGAGCATTTTATTTCAAGCATTTTGGCTTTTGTTTCACTTGATTTGGACTTTAAATAAAGTTTTCATGAAGAAAATAATTTTTGGGTTTTAGAACTTTTTTGCCATGGCAGAACTTGCTGTCTGGAAAAGGCAAAGTTCTCATGCGGTCAGCGCAATATGCGATCGATACTTCCAAGCTGCATGATCCTTATGATCCTTATGCAGCTGGACTCTTTGCCTCATAGCCAACCAGCATGCGTCCATCTTATTGGACGCATGACTACTGATTTACAAAAGTGCCCATGAACACCTTGTGTATTCACTCGCTGAACGAATAAGAAATTCGTTAAGTCCAAAAGGAACTGCATGCGGTATCGAACTCCATGCAACATCGAACTTATACGGCAAGCAGAGCAAGCGGCCACCTTCTTTTGGATGCATGACTCTGAACTTTGGCGCATCTTTGTAGCATCTTTCTATGGTTTTATCTTTTCTTTCTTAGATACTTTATGTCACATCATACTTTATGTCACATCATACTTTATGTCACTTCACTGACACGCATTTAATGTACGTTACTTCAGTAGAGGTTCCAAGGAGTGGACTTTGCCTTCACGCTATGCGGCACTGACCCCTATGCAACCTACCTCATGCGACAAGCAGTCCATGCGGCCAGCTTGTCCATGTGGCCAGCTCGTCCATATGGCCAGTGCTAATGCACCTGATCAGTGTAACACCCCGTTCCGCTTAAGCGGATTGTCGACTCAATCGACAATCATGCAGCTGTCCTGACCTGCTTTGCCTCGATCAAGAAGCAAAGGATATCCAGACTTGTCCCTACAGGGATCCGGCTTGGACTTTCAAAGGCTCGCTCAGACGTATCGCTCTACCGAGGTGAATCATCGCTAAGGTGGGTGGCTACGGTGAACTTGTCTTTGCTTAGCCAGCACACATAAAATCTGGAATGTTTATGCTAGTCGCTAGGTGAATCACCCCCTGCATGCTAATAAATCCAACGCACCTAGCTAAGGGAATAATCCCAACTTATATTGCTTGCTAGAACATGGAAAAAGGAAATACTGCTTATATTCAGACCCTTGCATGCTAAGTCCCTTAACGGTTTCATCTCTCGGACTACCTTCGGGCCCGAGCAACGTGCCTGCTTATGTTCCTAGAAATGCATGCTTGTCTGCTTGATAGTTACCGTGTTTTCATCCAAACTCCAGGAGACTACTCAGTAGTCGTTCCGTGTATGATTGACCCTGCAAGTATCCAGGACCGTTAGGTCACCAGGCAGCCCCGAACTAGGGGAATGCATCAAGGCAAGTTATTGACTGTACAGAATCATGATTCAAGTATCTCTTGTACTCGTGTTCTTGTGTGCACTCGTGTTCTCTTGTTCTAGTGCACTCTTGTTCTCGTGTATCTTGTGATAATTGGAAAGACCCAACGATTGCATGTCGCGGACAACTCGGAAATGAGGTATAGTTCCACGGACGGTCACCGAGGCACTGGGACCGATCCGATCTGGATGGAACTCACGTTATTGTACAGTCCATTGTGCTGGACGGGATGGCATGTAGCGCCCCTTGTTCTTTCGCTGCATACATTCTCTCCAGTGACTGAACCGTATTGTATAGTCCATTGTGCTGGACGGAATGGCATGTAGCGCCCCTTGTACTATTGCTGCATACCATTACCGCCAGTGACTATTGTCCTTTATGGCTATGCCAGCGACTCCTGTTCATATAGATAAGTCATCCTCGCTTAGCGGCTATCCGCGTGCGAGTCACTGCATCGCATCGACTGAACACCTGAACGATCATGTTAAAACGACCCTCCTGTTTGCATATGCTTGCCTCCTGAATGCTTATACTTGCCCGTGCTTGAATTAACATGTTTGCCTCAATGTTTGCCTTGGACAGGGAAGGAGATGGTAAGTTGGTAAGTCTCGCCGTGTTTTCTCTAACATCGCACGGCGCACTGCCCGACACGTTAGGCTATTCAATATCTGCATGAAACTGATCCTAAGGCAACTAGAAAGACAACTTAATAGTTGTGCACGGAACCTGTATTACGTGTTTGGATTTGTCGAGCGGGCGAGTAGCTTCCCCACCAGTGCATTCAATGTACTGATAATCCACCAGTTTGTATGCAGGGTGCGGAAGAACCTCGTTCGGTGCGGATGCCTCCAACGTGCGTGCTAAGGCCAGGAGTTCCCTCTGAAGCCTTGCAACGGTGCGTCCGGGACTGAAGCACATATACAAGACATAAGTTGTGAACATCGCCTGACCATCGCCTGTACATTCATTCCACAGTTGTAGCCACTTGGCACGCTTTTACTGTTTCAGAGAGAGAGGCTTGAGCGACTTGTAATCTCGGCTATACGCCGCCTGTAATATATGTTTCATATCAATAAAGAGATTACTTTACTTGTTTCGATGCTTCCGCTATATTGTCGACTCAGTGAACCTGTTACCGATCGCTATGCGTTCCTAAACTCCGCTGCACTCGGACAATCTGTGCGACTCTGTGGCTTAGAACTCTTGCCGCCAGCCAATGAACCATGGCCTTACACGGGCGTGGATCACGTCCGTGCGGCATCACGCCCGGATAGGTTAAGCGATCGTTCCGCGGGAGCGCTGGCGAGGGTGATTCCCGCCTAGCGGGAACGGCCAATTTGCCTGCGGGAGATCGGGGCGTGACATGTTGGTATCAGAGCCTGGCTTCTACGCCTTTGGACTTCGATTCGATATCTCTGTTTCGAAAGCTCGTTCGTGGATTATGTGCACGCTCTCTCTCAATGCCTCGATGGGATGTTCCAACAATAAGTCTAAATACTTTCAAAGTATGTTTTGAATGATATGCTTGCTTGTCTGGTTGTATGCTGCGAGTGGCCTTTGTGCCAACCTGTGCGAACCCCTGAGAGTATCGCTAGTAGCTTGTCCGATTTTTACTAACCCTAAGTTTGGTTGAATGCATCTATTCGAGGGACGCCTTGAACTAGTGCACCATCCAAGACTTAGAAAAGGTGAAACTCGAGTGCTAAGACTTCGCTATCACTAAGCTGGTTGACGTGTTCACGCTAGAGGGTACCTTCGAAAGTGCGCACGATCCAGTCTAAGTGATATGCTGATTTCGAAGCTTGTGCAAGTGAAGATCCAAATGAACAAGTACAAACAACTTTTCTAGGATTGCCTCAACCCTAGATTATTGCTTGTCCCTAATAAGTCTCGAGGATGAGACTTTTTCTAAGTTGGGTAGGATGTAACACCCCGTTCCGCTCACGCGGATTGCCGACTCAATCGGCAATCGTGCAGCTGTCCCGACCTGCTTTGCCTCGATCAAGAAGCAAAGGATATCCAGACTTGTCCCTACAGGAATCCGGCTTGGACTTTCAGAGGCTCGCTCAGACGTATCGCTCTACCGAGGCGAATCATCGCTAAGGTGGGTGGCTACGGTGAACTTGTCTTTGCTTAGCCAGCACTCATAAAATCTGGAATATTTATGCTAGTCGCTAGGTGAATCACCCCCTGCATGCTAATAAATCCAACGCACCTAGCTAAGGGAATAATCCCAACTCATATTGCTTGCTAGAACATGGAAAAAGGAAATACTGCTTATATTCAGACCCTCGCATGCTAAGTCCCTTAACGGTTTCATCTCTCGGACTACCTTCGGGCCCGAGCAACGTGCCTGCTTATGTTCCTAGAAACGCATGCTTGTCTGCTTGATAGTTACCGTGTTTTCATCCAAACTCCGGGAGACTACTCAGTAGTCATTCCGTGTATGATTGACCCTGCAAGTATCCAGGACTGTTAGGTCACCAGGCAGCCCCGAACCAGGGGAATGCATCAAGGCAAGTTATTGACTGTACAGAATCATGATTCAAGTATCTCTTGTACTCGTGTTCTTGTGTGCACTCGTGTTCTCTTGTTCTAGTGCACTCTTGTTCTCGTGTATCTTATGATAATTGGAAAGACCCAACGATTGCATGTCGCGGACAACTCGAAAACGAGGTATAGTTCCACGGACGGTCACCGGGGCACTGGGACCGATCCGATCCGGATGGAACTCACGTTATTGTACAGTCCATTGTGCTGGACGGGATGGCATGTAGCGCCCCTTGTTCTTTCGCTGCATACATTCTCTCCAGTGACTGAACCGTATTGTATAGTCCATTGTGCTGGACGGAATGGCATGTAGCGCCCCTTGTACTATTGCTGCATACCATTACCGCCAGTGACTATTGTCCTTTATGGCTATGCCAGCGACTCCTGTTCATATAGATAAGTCATCCTCGCTTAGCGGCTATCCGCGTGCGAGTCACTGCATCGCATCGACTGAACACCTGAACGATCATGTTAAAACGACCCTCCTGTTTGCATATGCTTGCCTCCTGAATGCTTATACTTGCCCGTGCTTGAATTAACATGTTTGCCTCAATGTTTGCCTTGGACAGGGAAGGAGATGGTAAGTTGGTAAGTCTCGTTGTGTTTCCTCTAACATCGCACGGCGCACTGCCCGACACGTTAGGCTATTCAATATCTGCATGAAACTGATCCTAAGGCAACTAGAAAGACAACTTAATAGTTGTGCACAGAACCTGTATTACGTGTTTGGATTTGTCGAGCGGGTGAGTAGCTTCCCCACCAGTGCATTCAATGTACTGATAATCCACCATTTTGTATGCAGGGTGCGGGAGAACCTCGTTCGGTGCGGATGCCTCCAACGTGCGTGCTAAGGCCAGGAGTTCCCTCTGAAGCCTTGCAACGGTGCGTTCGGGACTGAAGCACATATACAAGACATAAGTTGTGAACATCGCCTGACCATCGCCTGTACATTCATTCCACAGTTGTAGCCACTTGGCACGCTTTTACTGTTTCAGAGAGAGAGGCTTGAGCGACTTGTAATCTCGGCTATACGCCGCCTGTAATACATGTTTCATATCAATAAAGAGATTACTTTACTTGTTTCGATGCTTCCACTATATTGTCGACTCAGTGAACCTGTTACCGATCGCTATGCATTCCTAAACTCCGCTGCACTCGGACAATCTGTGCGACTCTGTGGCTTAGAACTCTTGCCACCAGCCAATGAACCATGGCCTTGCACGGGCGTGGATCACGTCCGTGCGGCATCACGCCCGGATAGGTTAAGCGATCATTCCGCGGGAGCGCTGGCGAGGGTGATTCCCGCCTAGCGGGAACGGCCGATTTGTCTGCGGGAGATCGGGGCGTGACAATCAGTATATGCAGCCAGACCCATGTGGCAATTCATGCGTGCACTTCTCATGCGTGCATGTGATCCTATGCCACCCTAGTAATCTATTTACACGTTTTATGGTTTATTGAGTTTAATTATTTTTTTGAATATTTCTTTATTCTATGTGGTTGGTCTTGACAATTGCTTATTATTGATCTAAAGGAAGAAATGGACTTAGTAACCAGACTGTACTAGATCTGGCTATGTGCTAGAACTGACTATGTGCATATTATGATTATATGTTGTTGTAGGCCATATGACAACCCAAAGTGAACTCAGACTACTAGATTAACTTATCCTTTGTTCGTCGAATAGAGTGAGGGGCGTAGTTCTGCTGGAGAGACGATCTGTAATCCTGGTCCTTGCTTGGTTTAAGTATTATGGATATGCTCCAGAGTGATTTTTATTTTTTTCCTTACTCACGTTCGACAGCAAAGTCATTGATCGATAGTCGGTGTACCTGATTTAAGGAGATTATATCTTGACCAAGTGTCCCCATGTGATAAGACTCATATGACCAACTGTAATTTTGGTGATTCGACCCGATTTCTTGTATTTGTGCTGATACAATTACTATGTGCTACGTGTACATGTATTATAAATGTGCACTGAGGTGTGACATAACTTGCTACTGCTATGAGATTATATGTTTTAGATTGTGCATCGAGACTGCCTCCTATACTATACGACATATGATATTATTATATTAATTCCCCAGCACGGGCATGGTATGTGGGTCAACTACCTAAGCGTGGCTAGGACTTGATTGATTGTTGCATCACGCTAGGGTAAATCTAAATTGAACTGCCAAGTGACAAAGTAGATTCATATCTAGCATGGACCGTACTACAATACGACATATAAGGGAAGTAACATGTGACCACGCCATGTGATTCCAATTAACAGTAGGGTTAACTAGAAAACTAAAACTTGTAGAGCATTGGAAGAAAATAGCATCTCGAGATCGTACCTTACTAGCCACCTCAAGTCATCAGAATTGGGGTGTGTAGGCTAGTCCCCATGGATATTGTTTAAATCCTCATTAGTGGATGGCAATATCCAATTATTATAAGATACTATAAGTTCTATGCGATCTTTGTACGGTGGCCTTACGAGGGACCGGTGCATACTACTATATGCTATACGGCGATTTGTGGCTCGGCTAACCCTGCTAGTAACTGATTCGATCTGAGGATTCCTATATGCATAATATCTCTGGGATAACCCAGACTCCACGTATCAAGTCGTAGGATTGATTGGCCGATTAAATAAGTATGTGCTGGTAGTCTAGGGACATAAACTATTACGGTACGATAGTTTAACCCTTGTCCTTGTTTGGTTGTAGGATTGCACCAATGTGTCACAATAGGTCATGTACCGAAGCTCAATATTATATCTATATCTTAGCTTGTATTATGGCATATGTGTCCTGGATTATATTGATGTGTTATATCTTTATCGTATTCATAATTTGTTAGTCATACCCTGTCTCGGAGTAGTGCGGCACCTCTTATCCTTGTTTGGTTGTAGGGGCATCCTACTGCTCTGATGAAAGGTCATACGCTTGTCATTATGGCACAAACTTTCCTATTTTATATACTTTATTGGTTTTGCTTCATTCACTTGTACTCCTTTGTGATACTTGCTATCGGGGCCTGACCCCGCTTATTTTGTTTGACCAAGTTTAGAAGAAGAGCCCGAGGACCCTGTCATGTATCTGACCAATGGCGTATACCGGGAGGATGTCTGCCGAAGAACTTGAGTGGGTTTTTTCTTCCCCACTATGATTATCATTTTGCATTATCTTTTGGCGTTTAGCCGACGACACATGTTTGCCGATTTATCTGGACATTAGTTTCTCTACATGATTGTATATTATTCAGACCGAAGCTGACTTACAGTCATGTACTCTTGACAATGTACAATTGTACCATCCTGTAAACTAATTTTATGATCATTCTGATAGTGCGTCAGAGATGCCTAACTGCCTTATATTACATATTCATTATTATTGTTTCTTAGTTGATCATTAAGACATAGATGTTCTTGAACCTAGGTGACTTGATTATAGCATGCACCCCCTTGTCTCTTGACAACCTTAGTACATTGTGGCTTACTTCGGTATTCTGCAAGGTATTGTTGGCTGAGTCACTCCCCCGCTCTCCAGTAATCTTGTTCTAGGGCATGATAATATAGTTAGTAATAAGTAACTTAGAAGTCAGCAACCCTATTTCTAGGACGGGTATCTTAAACTACGTGAGCGGACGACTGCTAATGCACCTGCAGAGGGAGGGGCTGGTACTTTTTCGTAGCCCTCTATAGCTCCATCGGTGGACGAGCTCTGGATAACCGTTATTGGTGGTCTTCAAAGGGGTACGTACTACGATACAAAATCCTATGATGCCTTTGTTGTGACACAGTCATCCAGGGCCCCCTTTGTCAGTGTGCATTCCTCGCAGTCTTCGTAAGCGTCAGCACAAGCCCATGAGAGCATTGACCGTCAGATTGCTGACCTGCATGACGAGTTACTATAGAGGATTATAGAGCGGCCACAATCTGCACTACAGACGGACAATACGATGATCACCGCACGTTTCAATTCGTTTGAGAATAGCCTTATTGAGCTCAGGACTCTGAATCAGATGATAGAGTACAGCCTTATGAAGCTTAGGACTATGAGCCAGACGATAGAGTGCAGCTTGGCAACTCTGGCTGCGTCTACGGAGCACAGATGGAAGAAGTTGCATTGGTCGCATACGGCCATGAGCGACTCACTTGCGAGGATACATGCGATACAGGATTTGTTGAGTCGTTCTATGGCGGAGAACACATCGAGGGTGGTATCTACCATGGATTCATACAATACTCGACTGCTAGTATTGGAGCAGATACATTCTCCTAGTCCGCCAGTATCGACACAGACTCCATCGATTCCACTGCCTCCTCTATCGGGACCAGTGACGCATTTACAGGAGCAGTATAGCTTTCTCTTATCCAGATGCGCGGTAGTGCTCCTCCTTCTTTTGATCCGTAGTAGTTCTTATTGGGATATTTTTTGAATATTTGTGTGTATTGGCCCATTTTTGGGTCTTTGATGTATTTATTTTATACTTTTCACTACATTATTTGGATGAGACGGATGTGACATTATTTTATATTCATGTATTTATTTGTTGGGACAATTCCTGCCTGTTTTGATATTCTTGACGTGTTTGTGTATGTACCGATTTTGAGTATTCCATCGAAGGTGTCGACTAACCGAAAAAATTCAACGAAGGGTTATTCCGGGTCTATCTATATAAACTGTGATTTTATAACTGTAGGCAGATTTTTGTTGAAAAATAATTTTAAAACTGCATGTGTTTTTTCTGTATTTTTTTAAAATTTAGTGACGTCCTGCGACATTTGTCGACGTCTACCGACGTAACATTACGTCGCTAATATGTGTCAAAATATTACCGACTGATAACAGTGACGTCGCTAACTTGTGTCAATACGTCGGTACTCATCGCTAAATAGCTGACATGGAAATTTCTGCCATGTCGGCATTGATGTAGCAAAACATTGCCGGTAATGTTGTTGATTTAGCGATATTATGCGACAATATACACCGTCATTGATATATTGACGTCGAGTCGCTGGACGTCGCTAATAACAACATAATCGACGATGTGGATGCGTCGTAAATATATGTTGCTATAGCGACGAATGGCGACAAATTTGTTGTCAGCGACCATGGTTTACGTGACAATACCAAAACGTCATAAATTATGTCGCTAATTATTTTTAGCGACATTTTTTTACCTATTAGCAACATTTGTTGGCGTCGCTAATATGTATTATTTTGGTAGTGTCTCTAAGGGAGATTATAGTAGATCTCTTCTAGAGATTTATCTATTCTAGAGATTATCTCATCAGGAGATTATATGATCTCTCTTATGGAGATTTATTTTTTAAGAGATTAAGATTATCTCTTCAGGACATTATATGAGATCTCTTCTAGAGTTTTATCTCTCTTCTGGATATTGTCTCTTCGGAAGAAATTTCAAATCTCTTCAAGAGATATTTTAAATCTCTTCGAGAGATACTTGTTATATTTTCTATCTCTTCAGGAGGTCTTATCTTCAGGAAGTACAGTCATATTTTCTCTCTCTTCGGGAGATTATCTCGTCGGGAGATCTTCTCTTCAGGAGGTATTGTCATAGAAGGCCGCTTTAATGAATCCGTTCAGGGATTTTTTTCATAAAAATGAATGGATATTTTAGGATCATTATATCATTTCCTAGACTGGTACTCAATGAGCCAATCATATTCTTCCGGATAGTTTTAATCCATATATGACTCTTTTTGCAAATTCTTCGGGGATAGCACGGTAATTTTAAATCGTTCAAGGATATACTTGGAGATGAAAATCCTTTGGGGATTTCATGTATATCTCATCGTCTAGGTTATCATGATCGGTGAATATATTTTTCATATTTTACTCATGGTAATTTCAACGATCCTTGAGCTGACATTGCTTTATTTATTTGGATCTTTTTTTTTATAATTACCCATTTAAACATACAGGGTTTTTTCCTTTTGGGTTTTGTACTATAACACCGTATACTCCATATTGTGCGCGAGGTATCACATCTTTTCATTATCCTTAATATTGAAGGATTATTTGTGGTCTAGTATTCTCATTTATTTTTATCACCCTTTTTATTCTCATTTGAGAATGTCAATTTTGATAATTCTTCTTGATTCCAAATTTCTCTTGAATATGTATAAAACATAGATTTCTTGGGTACCAGTACCTCCTTCTCAGTCTCTTCTGGGATCTGAGGTATATCCTCGAATAGAGTTTTATACTTTGAGAAATTGGATCTTTGATTCATGACATCTTTCGGGCCGTCATAAACTTTTCTCTACATGAGATGCTTCTTCAGGAGATGCTTCTTCAAGAGAATTAAGGGTGTGTTATACTCAGTCTCTTCTTCTGGAGTGTTGAATCTTTAGAACATTTAGGTCTTACGCGTTCTTAGTGTAGAACTTATTCATTTGCTACATTATTTGGTTCTTTTGATATTTACTTATATTCTAAAATATATTTTTATAGTTGTATAACTATTTATGCAGTATTATTGAAATCATCACGGAAGCATCTAAAATTTCATGTGCGATGAAATACAAGGATCATTTCTCCTAAATTAGTTATGATTAGATAAAGTGGAAGTATGTCATAATAGGTTCTTTTGTACGATTCTTTACGGCGTTCTTCTAGAACGATAATTCATAAAGTTCTTCTAGAAGGATAATTTATAAATTTCTTTTAGAACTATAATTTATAAAATTCTTCGCACTACAAAAATATTGTAAAATAGCGACGGATCAAATTTGGTCGCTGGTGTAGCAACGAAAAACCAACGACATAGCGACTAATGTATTTATATAAGAAACATATATTAATTTAAGTCGCTATTATGTCGTTGTGGTGTCAATTTTTTCTCCGCGATGGAACAACGAGGGAAAATTTTGCCGCTGCCAAACGTTAAAATTGAATGTTCCAATTTTATTTTCATTTTCTCCCAAACTCTCTCTCTCTCTCTCTCTCACCCTTGACCCCCGACCCCATCTCATTCTCCTCCGGCATTCGACCCCCTCTCCTCCTCACGACCCCCTCTCCTCCTCCTCCTCCAGTGACAGCTTACCAAAGACGAGCGACGACAGCTTCCCGACGACGAGCGATGATCCGCTCATTCTTGACTGCCACCCCCCTCTCCTCGACACCCCTGACTCCCCCACTCTGGCCCCCCCTCTCCACTACCCTTCCTCGAAGGTAAACCATAATTCCTATTTTTTATTTATTTAAAATTAGATTCAGGATTTGGAGGTTACAAAAATTTTTGTATTTTGAATTTGGGTGCTGGACACGTACATACACGATACGGTAGACACGGACACTAGAACAAAACTTTAGTTTTAAAATTGAATTAGGTTTACCAACATGCGACACAAACACGGACACATAACACAAACATAGTATTGATTACCAAAATTTTCTTCTTGAAACAGACATGGACATGATTTGGGTTTGTTGTATCTAGGTTTTGACACGGACACAGTCACAGATAGGGGTGAGCATTATTTGGTTCGGTTTAAATTTTTATGTATATTTAGTTACTATATATATTAGCAAAAAAAAGCACAAATAAACCAATAAAAAAATTGAATTGTATTATAGTCGTTTATAGTTATACTTTAGAGTACAAATATGAATAGTAATTAGTAGTTACTATAATTAAGTAGTAAGTACTTAGAAGTAGATATAGAATTTTGAATTGGAGTATCGGTCATATCGTCGATTACGGATCGGAGTATCAAATTTTGCATATCAAAAAACAAATAATTATTTATAAATTAATAATATTTTAGAAAATATATTTTATACATTTAGGCAAAATTTTAAGTATATTTAGTTTTGTTTCTTAGTAGTTTTGAAATTGAATGAAATAGTAGTCACCATTGCCAGTTAGTTTACATGTGAATCTAATTAATCCATATTGTTTGAATTAATATATTTGGTACATGCAGAATCAATGAGTCGATACTTAGTTGTCCGATCATGGATGTACAATCGGTGACATGAGAGTAGGTTTGGTTTGACCGATGATTTCATGGCGGACGTTGAGGAATATCTCAAATACGCCAGTAGTCAACCTTATTTCATAGATGGGAGGCTCATCAAGTGTCCTTGTGTCAAATGTCATAATATGCCATTCAAAGAGGTGGATCTCATGAGGGAATATCTCTATAAGAAGGATTTCATACCGAACTACAAGGAGTTGATGGCTCAAGGAGAACCTTTGTTTTCGTAATATCATTATTTGTCCTTCAATACGGAGATAGAAGAGTCCACTCTCGAAGATAAATTTGAATATCGACCGTGAAACCTGGCGCGTGAGTTGGGATTTGATGCGGCCAATCCAAGTTTTGATCCGAAGGATCCTAATCCTGATGCGAAGGAATTCTATGACATGTTCAATAATGTCGATACTCCGTTATACCCGGGTTATAATTTTTATTCTATCATGTCGATGGTGATGCGATTGTTGAACCTAAAGTCTGATTTTAACTTGTCGCAGGAATGCTACAACCGGATAATTAAGTTTGTTAGATAGTTATTGCCAAAAGGATCGAAGGAGTTGCCTAAAAACTTCTATAAGTCAGAGATGATGATACGAAAACTCGGATTAGGCTACGTAAAGATAGATTATTGTCAAAACGGTTGTATGCTATACTACAAGGAGAACAATGATAAAGATAAATATATTTTCTGTCATGCGAACTGTTACAAGCTAATTCGAGACAAAGGAAAGTCAACTGCACGAGCAAGATTGCGTCCCTACAAATACATACAATTTTTTCCGATCACAAAGAGGCTACAGAGGATATATATGTCTGCAAATATAGCACAACACATAACATGGCATAGCAAGGAACGAAAGAATTATTTTATCTTTTCGATGGAGAGGCATGGAAATATTTTGATCTGTGGCATCATGAATTTGCTGCAGAGCCCAGGAATATCCGGTTGGATTTATATTCTGATAGATTCTCTCCTTTCGGACAATCGAGATCTCAGTACTCTTGTTGGCCAAAGATTTTGACTCCTTACAATATATCATCGTGGATGTACATAAAGACTCATTACATGTTCTTGACACTTATCATACCCGGTCCAAAAAATCTAAAGAAGAACATCGATATCTACTTGCGGCCGTTGGTGGATGAGTTGAAATAATTATGGCAATTCGACGTTTGGATATATGATATATCGAATGAGCAAAACTTTTAGATGAGAGCGTCTCTCATGTAGACCATTAACAATTTTTTAGCATATGAGATGTTATCAGGGTGGAGTACTCATGGTACTTTGTCTTGTCCGATATGTATGGAAAAGAGTAAGGCATTCCGTCTCCAGAACGGTGAAAAGCATACTTTTTTTATTGTCACATCCAGTTCCTTCCTGTGTCACATCCATGGAGAAGGGATAGAGATGTCTTTAGAGTTGGTAAACAGGAACTATCTCCTTCTCCATTGAGACTTACATGAGACAAAGTTCGGAAAGAGGTAGATAGATTGCGGACTGTGATGGAAGATCAGATATCGGTCGATCACTTTGAACGTAGGCATAATTTGACGAAACAGAGTATCTTTTGGGACTTACCTTATTGGAAGGACAATCTCATAAGGCACAATCTTGATGTCATGTATATCGAGAAGAATATATTCGACAACATCTTCAATACGGTGATGGATATCAAGGAGAAAATTAAAGATAATATCAAAGCAAAAAAGGACTTAAAAATTATTTACAGGCGTTCAGATTTGTACCTAAAATGAAGTGGCAACGACAATTGGGTCAACCCTTCAGCTCCATTTACATTGAGTAGGAAGGATAAATTAATAATATGCAACTGGATTTCAAAGTTGAGATTTTCTGATGGCTACGTGTCAAATATAGCAAGATGTGTTGATCTCAACGAACGTAGTTGACATGGATGAAGAGTCATAATTGCCATGTGTTTTTGGAGAGGTTACTACATATTTCTTTGAGAGAGATATTGCCACATCAAGTATGGACTCCGTTGGCCAAATTATCTATATTCTTTAGAGATTTGTGTTCAAGCAAGTTGAAGGTGCAATATATAATAGAACTTGAGGAGAAGATTGTATTGACATTGTGTAAATTAGAAAGGGTGCTCCCCCCCCCCCCCCCCGGGTTTTTGTATAGTATAGAGCATTTGTCAATTTATCTTGCATACGAAGCACGCGTCGGTGCTCCCATCCATTATCGATGGATGTATCCATTTGAGAGGTATAAATTCTTTGTACAAATAATTTTTTTATTCAAATAATTCTAAGATTCAAAATATTATCTATAGATATCTACGTCACCTGAAGAAGAAGGTTGGAAATAAGGCTTATGTAAAAGCTTCGATATATGAAGCATATATCAGTGAGGAGGTTTCAAACTTCTGCTCCATCTACTTTCATACTCAGTCAAAATAAATCGCAATAGAACCCGAAGGAATGATGGCGGTAGGGTTGATGCCCCAAATAGTATAATCCGCACTATCTTCAATATGGGAGGGAAGCCTACAAGTGCTACTAAAGTACGTTGGTTGGAAGACGATGAGTTTGAAGCCGCTCATCGGTATATATTGTTAAATAGTGGTAGAAAAGAGATGCAAGATATTGAGAAGTAAGCGACATCTTTTCTAGATATTTAATTTTGTATATACTTGGAAAATAATTGCTCTAACTGTTCTCCTTATTATCATAGTACTTTTAGAGCTGAGATAAAAATAGAGAGACCTAATATTAATGAAGATGATCTTGCTAGAGAGATTGATATAAAATTTCTATCGTGGTTCCATAATTATGTATGGATCCTAAACATTAAGCATTCTAAATTTAGTATTCAGACCAATCTTTGTCTAATATCTATATGATACATGATGTTCCAGGTTTTTCGTCTAAGTACAGACTTATAGAACGAACGACTTCGAGCATTTTCTATCGGACCAAGCAAGATGGCAAAGTGTTGGGATAGATACACCATCAATGGCTTCAAATTTAGAACCACTCATAAGTTTATTAATCAATCATTTATCGATGGAGAGGCTAATTATATAAAGAATTTTGGAGTATGTGTGAGGGGTTCAGTCTATGATGCCGAACCAGAATTTGACTATTACGATGTACTAAGATATATCGTGGAGCTGGATTACTCTTATGAGATAAAAAAATGTGTTATTTAAATATGATTGGTTCGACACAACACCCAAACAAGGATGGAAAATTGATAAATAGTTTGGCTTTGTTGATATAAAATATAAAAATATATATATATACATGTTTTGAACCATTTGTGTTGACTAGTAAAACGGTTTAAGTGTATTACGGTAGTATACGAGCTATCCTAGTCGACGACAACATAATAAAGATTGGTGGGCTGTATGCAAAACTAAATTTAGTAACACTTATAATATTGAGGATCTAGCATACCAAGAGGATGAGGTGGTCATGCCTCAACTTGCATATATAAGTTTGGCCTGTATTAATGGTATGGAGGTTGACGTTACCGTAGAGGATGATAGAGTTAACGAAGAGATTGAGATAGAAGATTTACCTCATATAGAGGAGAACTCTAATATGGAGGTATCGAGCGAGGAACAAGAATTGGAAGATGAAAGTGATAGTGGAAGTAAAAATAAAAATGAAGAATTAGAAGATGAAGGCGATTCAAAAAATGATTGGAAAAATGATTCGATAGATGAAGAAGATTAGTACGTACATACATATAAATTAGCTTAGATATTTATTTAATTATTTCATGACACGATTATTATTTATTTTATCATCACACTAGTATTTACTTATTTTACCACACCATTACTTTATGATTATCTGTTTGATGATACCATTTTTTTATTTGCTACAGATTTACCTATAGTATGGCTGGATAAGGACAACGACAAGTTCAGAGAGGATCATCTTCTCAGCATCCTCTGTCCACTACGCCTGCTACCCCTGATTCTCGTACATGACCTGAGGACGAGTTCGTAGATGCGGCGGATGATTTATTCCCGCCATATAATCGTTCTTCGGTAGGAGAAGCTACTCCATCTCCCGGATTGCCATCAGCTGCTACCCCTTCTTCTACTCCAGCCACTACCGGCACTACTACACCGACTACTCCACCAGTTGCTCCCACAGGAACAAATCTATTTCAAGGCCTTTTTGTGGAAAACATAGTATACACTACAAGAAAATATAGTATTTACGGCGCATAATTTATGGCATGCGGTTGCTGTGCGTTGTAAATAACACTCTTTTACAACGTGCAAATCTGTGCGCCATAAAAGGTTTTTTTTTTACGGTGTGTTTGACATACATGCCGTAATTAAAGATTCATTAACGACATACATTTTTGTCCGTTGTAATTGAAGACTCATTTACGACACGCATTTTTGCGTGTTGTAATTGTAGACTCATTTACGACATATATTTTACGTGTTGTAATTAAAGACTCATTTACGACATATATTTTTGCACGTTGTAATTAAAGTCTCATTTACGACAGACATTTTTGTACGTTGTAATTGACGGCCCATTTTCGGTATGCATTTTTTGAGTTGTAAACGATTGTAATAGTTTATTAAAAAATTTAGTTCCCTTCTAACAAATTTTTTCCCTTAAAAAATTTAGTTTCCTTCTCAAATCCAGATTTCAAGAAATGTAAAAAAAAATAGTTTCCCACATATTTTTTCTTTCCCCTCTTATTTTTTCATTCATTTATGTTTTCATCCAAGTTTTCATTTTCACCTAATTTTCTATTTTTCTCTTTATAATTTGTTATTCAAGTTTTCATTTCCCTCTTTATATTTTAATTTCCCACCTTGTAATTTTTTTTACTTACAATTTTTAAATTCTCGCACAAATTTTACACACGTTTTTCCTTTCTCCCTTATGTTTTTATTTCCCTCCCACGTTTTTTATTTCAAAACTATGTTTTAATTTCCCACACAAATTTATATTCATTTCAAAATTTGTAAATTTGAAATTGAGAAGAGATTAAGAGAACATAATCACTCTTATTTGAAATTTGAAATTGAGGAGGAATTCCCGCACAAATTATAAATTTGAAAATTTTAGATTCCCTTTTAGGCGTGCTTACAACTTATTTCTTTCCTTCTCTTATATATTAAAGAACATAATCACTCTTCTTCTTTTAAGTTTAATGTTTTCTTTTTCTTTCTTCTATATTCTTTGTTACTTCTTAGCTTACTTCTTTCTCTTCTTCTTCTATTGTACAATCGAACAAAAAAAATTTGAGGGAGATCAGCTAGAGGTTCCACCCATGCCAAGAAAGCGTGGGTGTTTCCAGGCTAGTCGTGCTAGGTCTTTGATGTCTCTTTTGTCAACTACACCATCGAGGTGCAGGCCATAAGAACCAAAAAGTTCCCTATCATCCTCTATGTCGTGTTCACCATCGACCCCCGGGTCGACGACAAGGAGAGCCTGATGAAGTATGCCAAGCTCATCTCTCCACACGACAAGTAGTCCAACCACGTCAACGAGCTTGTCAAGGGAGTCATCGAGGGAAAGAATCATCTCCTGGCCGCTTCCATGACCATGAAGGATATCTTCTAGGGAACCAAGACCATCAAGCACGAGGTGTTCGAGAAGGTGCAGCTGGAGCTCAATCAGTTCGGACTTCTCATAATGCCAATGTGAAGCAACTGGTCGACATGAGCACAAGTACTTCTCTTTCCTGGGACAGAAGATGCATCAAAAGGCGGCAAACCAGGTGAAGGTCGACGTATCAGAGGCGATGAAGGGTGAGGTTGGGGCGAAGCAGAGGCAAGGGTTGACACTATAGAATGGGACAAAAATTAATGCGAGACCAAGGTATACTCTATGAAGAGGGAGGGAGAAAGGAATGAGGAGATAAAGGTAAGGGCAGAGGTGAAGGTGTTTGAGAACATGAGGGAGGCAAAGGTTATCAATACTAGAAAGATTAGCCTCAAAAGTCAGAAGAAAACAGTAAAAGTTTGGAAAAAATATTTTGAGACGTTGGCAGATAAAATATAGAAGATGAGTTTACTGGAACTTTTTTGTTAAAAGCTAAGATGTATAGTTTCATTGATATAATGAATCAATTTGGAAGATAAAGTGACTTCATTGTGGCATAGTTTCAATAGCAATTTTTTTTTTCTTGACACAAAACATTTTGGTAAAATGTTAGTAACTTGAATGACTTACAAATTTCCTCTGGACATTGATTATCCAATATTTTCTTATGAGAGGTGCATTATTTGACTATGTTGTTGATGTGTTACCAGATATAATCAAAATAAAAAGGAAATAAATATGTGTATTTTTGGCCATTTACAGAAGAAGAATCATAGACTACACTATCCTTCATTTTGGATTATAAATTTGTTCACTGAAATTGATGGATAGGCACCCAATCTTTATTTGATACCTACAATTTGGTAGGAATAGCTTTTATGGCGTCCAAATGTATGCTGTAAAAGTAATCACGGAAGTATTTACAACATTCATTATTCTGCATTTACAACACGCGGTAGGTGATCATTTACGGCTTTCGAATGAATATTGTAAAAAGATGGTCATTTACAGTGTTTGTATGCACGTTATAAAAAAGAAAATTTATAGCGTTCTGATGTATTTTGTAAAAAGAGTCATTTACAACGTTCAAATGCGCGTTATAAATAATAGGGTCATTTATGGCATGGCCTTTTATGACACCAAAATGTATGTCGTAAAAGATCTTTTACAGCGTGTTTTGCGTTCCATAATTGATCATTTGTTTTGTAGTGATATGTCTGCCATCCAGGATTTGCAGACCCCCTACTCTACTAGAGCGACCAGCCAATATCTGTTGTCCCGAGCTATGGGCCGATGGAGCGACGTAAGCAATTATTTGTCATTTTACACATTTGTTTTGTATTTTCTATTCTAATTATATACTGTCTACTTTTTCAGATTTTTCCCGATCAAGGCTGGAAATGATTTGGGGGAGATCATGCACAGCTACTTTGATGGCCCTTATATCAAATTTAGTGAAATCTCGCTCGATGGACGATTCGCTTAGCTGGAGAAGCTCGGGTATGTATATGAATTTTATTTATAATAATATATAATTTTTTGATTAAAATAATAAAAATTATTTTTCTAATTTGCAGAAGTTATACTGGTGGCTGGATCACAGAGATAGTGATATCCGAAAGTGCTACAAGACCGTTGCCAGCAAGAGGTTGAAAGATATGATCAATGATGAGAAGGCGCTGGCATTACTTGGACCAGATCACCGCAAGGAGTGGCTGAAGGCGGAGTACTGGGAGGAGATAAAGAAGAAGATAGACACCTCGCCTTACAAGGCCAAGTACGAGAAGGTGAAGGCTGCCCGTGCTAAGGGTAGTCTCCATACTGGTGGATCCATTCTGACCGTCGAGCATTTTTTACGGATGGTTAGTATGAAAAAATTTTGCTAGATCATTTTTTTGTAATTCTAATTTTTTTTGTTTATTTATTAATTGCTTAATTTTTACAGTACAACGAGGCTGCCAGAGCCGAGGAAGACCCCAAGACCGTAGACTTCCCAGCAATCTTTCAGCGGACCCACAAAAGAAAGAATGATGGGAAGCTCGTAGATGAGCGGGCCGCCAAAGCATATGTAAGTTGTTTTTATAAAATTTTGTCAATTTAATTAGATTATTTTTATAATATAATTAGATTCTATATTTCTAGGTCAAAATAGTCAAACTACATCAATTTTAGGTGAAACAGTCAAACTATACCATTTTTTACTTTTTAGGTTAATTTTTTATCCTTTCTAATGGTCTATGAAGTTATATTAGGTTATATTAAGATTGTAAAAGCATATAAAAGAGAAAAACTTATCTATCGCATGTAAATTAATCGACAAGGATGATTACTGCTTCATTTAATTTCAAAAATTCTAAGAAATAACACTATAAATACTTAAAATTATGCACCTTGGTTAATATCCTATTTTAAGAAACAACACTGTAAATACTGTAAATACTTAAAATTATAAATTTATTTAATTTATTTTAAACCTCATAGGAAGGGTCTGATACCGATTCTGATACTTTGAACCTTGGTTAATATTCTATTTTAAGATATCATGAAAATAAAATATAGCAAATATAACTCAAATTATATACATATATTATGATATCTAGTATCTAATATGATACTCTAACCAAAATAAAATATAGCAGATATAACTCTAAAATCCTTAACTCTAAACCTATTTATATAAATAAATATTTGAGACGTATGAGACGTTAGAGGGGGGCGCTGAGAGCAGTACGCCGATTGAGAAAAATGATCGGTGGGTACAAGCTGTCGAGAGAGGGAAAGACGGCAGCGTGTACGGTACCGTATCATTGGCATCCCAGCCGTCGATTCTTTGTAGGGCTCCTCCAACGGCTACTCCAGCTCCATCAGTTCCCGGCTTCGACGTTCCTTCTGAAGCGATGTCTCTACAACAGCTCACGACAACTGAGCATGAGCTACATGGGCTGGTCCGACAGTTGATAGCCACTCGTGATGTTGCAGCATCTGCTCCTCCGACGGCTACTACGACGGCTCCTCCGACGACTACTACGTTGGGTTCTCCAGCTATTTTGACGGCTCCAACTCCTCCGATGGCATCTATGGGTCATCCAGCTCCTTCGACGGCTCCTGCCAATGCTCCGTCTTTCGTTGCTCCTGATGATCTACAGGATATCATCGATATGGTTATGGCACAATACATGGCTAGCAGATAGCCGTCGCCGCCTTTGTCGATATGATGAATTTTTTGAGTTTGTAGGATTTTTTTGAGTTGGTTGTATTTTTTTGACTTGATTGTATTTATTTGACTTTGTGGGATTGTATAACAGTTATTTGTACATGTTTGGATTACTCTACTTTATTATTTTATTGTATATATAATATTTGTACATGTTTGTGTGGTTTTATTAGTTTGTGTGAATTTTACTTGTGTGAAATTTATTTGTGTAAAAATTGGTGAATGTATAACTGGTATACGCTCAGCTAAAATTAATTTTGGGGAAAAATATTACCTTTAGCGACAGATTGGCGACTTAATAGCGACGAAAAAGGTAAAAAATCTCAGGGCAGCGAAGGATTGTTGACGAAAAATCTCAGGCCAGCGACTACCTAGCGAATTACTATTCCGTCGTTTAAACGTCTGATAGACACAAATGTGCCAAACATGTATCAGAGTCTGTCGCTAATTTGTCACTGAGAGTGACAACTTAGCTACGGATTAATGACGAACTATGTGAGCCCTGAATGCAATCTTCTAAAAAATTTGGCAAATTTTGGCTCACATAATTTGTCGCTATTATCTTGGTAAGTAGTCAGAAAGTTTAGCAACAAAATTTATACGTCACTGATCGATCCTTGGTTTTATGTTGCTAATACGTTGGTAAAGCGACGGATTAGCGAAAGAATTTTCGTAGTGACGTTTATTTTTCTGACGGAATATTTTCGTCGCTAATTAGTCTCTAAATGCAAATAGCGACAAAAATATGCATTTTAGCGACGGATAGTTCCGTCACTAATCAGTCGCATGAATTCTAGAACGATAATTTACGACGTTCTTCCTGAATAAGACATTAATCTTCCTCCTATCTCCCCCTAAATGCGGGAATTATCTCTTATCAAAGTGACAGATTATAAAAAAAAAAGATTACGTTTAAGATGTCTCATATATAAAATATTTAATAATCTAAGGATATGGAACATATAAATTCTAAATTCTCAATAGTGTAATTCACAAAACATAGATGCCAATATTGCAGATTCAAATCATACCAACATAAGCCATATAAAACTAAAATAATGCAACTCTAAATAAATAAAAACATCATACTTATTATTCAGATACAATCTTTAGGATTAATGGTTTAGAAGTCGAAGTACCATAGTTGTCAATTAGTTATGATGTCATTTGCTAAGAGATGACCAAAAGAATTAGTTTTGATAATTCTCATCATCCCTATCCGGTTGTTTATGCCACAATCTAAAAATATTGGATCATTAGGCTTCTGGCTCACAATGGACCCTTAGGATTGAGCTTCTGGCTCAACGTAATACGTAACTTGTCTCTAATGTGAGTGATGTGTATCCCTATTGAATAGCTGGAGAACCTATTTAGACGAACTTCTGGTTCTCTTAGGTGAACTTCTGGTTCCCTTGACGAACTTCTGGTTTTCTAGACTAACTTATGGTTCTCTAGACTAGTGATTACACAAAAATATTTTTTATTTTATTTTCTCACGGTTTGAATATGCTACCCATTTTTTTTATATCAAGACTCTGTAAAATTCTTCTGAAATTATGAGAGTATACATCTATTGGGTAAAATATACTCTGCCAGAGCCTTCAATTAATTTGAGCAAGATCAGCTATCGTGGATACTACGTTCAATCTAGTATTATTGTTGGAGAAAGAAAAAAATATTTTCTTAAGGATGGTGTGTTGCTGTATTGTAAACTTTCAATTGAAATATGTCTATAGAACTTCAAGTTTGGGGGACAACTAGTCATCCGTAATCACCCTATGGATTAGGCAAACTTATGGTGCAAACCTTAAAAATTTATAATTTAAATGAGGTCTTCAACTTTAAAAAATATGCAACTATAAAATACCAACATTCAGATTGATTTTTGTAGAACAATTAGACATAGAAATTCAGATCTATTTTGTTTATTATAAATTCTAAAGTATTGTCAACAATATTTACGTGTGAATGCACACGAACATAAGCACACATAAATTACTTTTTGTTATAAAAAATTGCAAGTGCCTTCGGATTATAGACCACGACATGTGCTTGATAGCTATTAAACACCCATATCGTCAGCACAAAAGAAACCAAGCATGTAGCAGTTTGATTACTAAATGTTACTATCATCATGCATGCTTACAGTGCAGCATGCTTAGATGAAGTCAACTTCAACCTCAATAGGCACAAACGCACATAACACCAAGTGCGTACACAAAAACTTTAACATATTTCTTATCTCATATATGGCAGTGTCATTCCTATGCAATGCATACAGTACGTAAATATTACGTGCATACCTGTGTGCCTGCTATTTTATCTACGTATGTGCTGTATACATATGAAAACTAACTATCAATTCCTATGGTGGTCTTTGTCCATAGGTAATCTTGTCTCTGATATATTTATAACAGCTTCAATATTTATTTCTTCTACACCGATATTGGCGTTACAACATGCATCACTATGATTTGAGTTCAACATGCATTCAACATTAAACTCCTATAAATACGTAGAAAGACTTAATTGATTTATTTTTCAAAAAGTGGGTACATATATATGGAAGTAGTAAATCTCAAAGAGTGGGTACAAATATATAGGAGGAATCTATCCAATATGGGACTAAATAAGTTTCCATAAGTCAACACCCCCTCTCAAGATGGATGATAGATATCAATCATCCATATCTTGTTACAAAAGATGCCAAACTCTCTTTTACCCAAACCTTTAGTTAAACAATCAGCTAACTGCTCCGCAGATTTCACATAGCTCAAAGTCAAAACTTTTCTATTCAGCTGCTCCTTGATGAAAAACCGATCAATCTCCACATGTTTGGTGCGATCATGCTGTACTGGATTGTTTGCAATATCAATTGCCGATTTGTTGTCACACCAAAGTTGCAGCGAGTCTCCTCTAAATAAACACATGTCAGCCAACAAGCTCTTCACCCACATCATCTCGCACAGGCTAACTACCATAGTCCTGTACTCGGTCTCAACTGTAGACCTAGCCACTACATCTTGCTTCTTGTTGTGCCAAGATATAAGATTGCCTCCAACAGAAATACAGTAACCTGTAGTGGACTTGCGATCGTCTATACAACCCGCTCAATCGGCATCGCAGTAGCCTTCGACTCTCAGATGTCCAGAACTTCTGAACCATAACCCGTTTCCTGAATTTTCTTTAATATACCTGAGAATTCTACGAACTGCCACCATATGCTGCTCTCTGGGATCATCTATATATCTACTCACCACACCCACGGCATAAATAATATCAGGTCTTGTATGACATAGATATATAAGCCGGCCTACTAATCTTTGATATTGCTCCTTACTCACTGGATCACCACCCTCACCACACAACTTGTGATTATGCTCGATAGGAGTCGAAGCAACCCTGCATCCCAGCATTCCTGTCTCTGAAAAAAGGTCCAGAGCATACTTTTGCTGGAAAAGTGCTATAGCCTTTCGTGACCTTGCAATTTTAATTCCGATGAAGTACTTCAACTGACCCAGATCCTTAACTTCAAATTTTACTCCAAGTCTTTTCTTCAGCCAAAGGATCTCCTCGGTATCGTCTCCAGTAATTACAATATCATCAACATAGACTGCAAGAACGGTGATACGAGTCTTGGAGTGCCTGTAAAACACAATATGATCTCCATTGCACTGCCTATATCCCATACCACAGAATGCAAGCATGAATTTATTAAACCATGCTCTCGGAGACTGCTTTAGCCCATACAAAGACTTCTCCAATTTGTATATCTTCTCTGTTGTTTATGAATTAGCAAAGCCTGGTAGAATTTCCATATACACCTCCTCCTGGAGATTCTCATGCAAAAAGACGTTCTTGACATCTAGCTGATGTAGTTGCCAATTGAAGTTGGCAACACATGACACCAACACTCGCACAGTGCTCATATTTGCTAGTGGAGCAAATGTCTCATCATAGTCGATACCATAAGTTTGGCTACAGGCTTTAGCAATCAATGTGGCCTTGTACCTATAAATCTTGCCCACTGGAGTCTGTTTAATAGTATAAACCCATTTACATCCAACATCACACTTTTTAGCTGGCAGTGGTACCAGCTCCCATGTGTCATTCTTCTTCAAGGCCTGAAGTTCCTCCTACATGGCACTCAACCACATAGGATCTTGCTTAGCTACCTGCCAGTTATTAGATACAAGCACTGAATCTAATAATGCAAGGAAGGACTTATATGCAGGTGGAGTGGATGCATATGAAATATAATGTGCAATGTCAGTATCCCAACTACCAAACTTAGCTGGAGGTTTTCCAGCATTGACTTTAGAAGTTCTACGAAGCAAGACATGAGTATTAGAAGCATCAGAGGAAGAATTGTTACCAGGTGACTCAGGTGGAAGGGCTGAAGAAGGTCCTGGAGAAGTGGGACTTGGGATATAAGCATTTATGGGTACTGGGCCTAGGCCCAGAAGGAGGAAGCTCATGCTGCTGCTGCTCATGATGTTGTTGCTCATTCTGCTCCTGCTGCTCATACTGCTCATACTTTTGATATACTCTCAACTCCCCCTGACTGTTGGCTCCCCAGGAGATACCATCACTCCTCGGTGACTCAAAAGGACATGGAATTATACCAATCACGATGCCACTCTTATTCTTTCCCTCTCTACTAGCATTAGTAGAGCCATCCTCGAACAAGGAACTTAACTCCATCTTCTCCCCATAAAATGGTTCAATCTCTCGGAAGGCCACGTACATACTGACAAACAGCCTTCTTTCAATGGGACACCAACACTTGTATCATTTTTGACTTGATGAGTAGCCCACAAAAATATATTTAACTGCTTGTGGATGCAGCTTGCTCACAATCATTCTGTGATCTCGCACAAAATATGTGCAGCCAAACACTCTTGGAGGAAAAATAAAAATATTAGAGCCTAAGAGAATCTCACATGGTGTCTTCATCCCTAATACTCTTGACGACATCCTGTTAATTAGATAAGTTGCTGTTATAATAGCCTCACGCCACATAAACTTCAGCATATTCATTGTCAGCATCAAAGAACGTGCCACTTCTAGTAGATGCATATTCTTGCGTTCAGCCACCCCATTCTGAGCATGAGTGTCTAGGCAAGTGGTTTGATAAAGAATTCCTCGACTAGAGATAAAATTAGCAAACTCCTTGTTAGTGTACTCGATCCCATTATCAGTTCGAAGAATCTTCACATTTACTCCTAACTGGGTCTTCATATATGCCGAGAAGTCTTAAAAATATTTGTACACCTCAGATTTTTGTATCATCATGTAGATCCAGTTCATACTGAGTAGCAATCAATGAAGGTAACAAACCATCTAAATCCACTGATGGAAGTAGTAAGACTTGGTCCCCAAACATCAGATTGAACAAGTACAAATGGCTCAAGACTTCGAAGACCAACTATTTTATAAGTAGAACGTATATGCTTCCCAAGTTCACAAGTATTACAAAATAATATTTTTTGTCTACTTTATGCATTATCTCAAGTTCTAACTTATTTAAACTATCAAAAAATAAATATCCAAATCTGCAGTGTTGAAGCAATGCTTCTGTCTTTGGCCCTCCATTAATCGTAGCAGCGAGCATTGCAGCCTCCCTGTCCATGTACCAAAGGCTATCACGCATGATGCCAGTCCCAAGCCTCTTTTCCGTGGCCTTCTCCTGGAAAGAACACATATCCCGATCAAAAAGAACAGTATAATTTAATTGATCAATAAGAGAGCTAAAAAAAAGTAAGTTGACTAAAAATGAAGGAACATGCAAGACAGATAACAGGGTAACATATGAAGTACAATGGACCGAGCCAATACCCCTGATGGGTTTGGATATCCCATCAGCAGTCTGAACTGTCTCGGGATGCATATGTTTGCTCGAATAATATAATACAAACTCACCAGATGCACCTGTGATATACCTAGATGCACCTGAGTCTATGATCCAATCAGTATAAGATTTAGTGGATGCAAGTGCCCGAACCGGGATACTGTTGTCCATATGAGCAACATAACCAGTAAAGTTACCAAGGTAGGTAGTGTCAGCCAGATCCTGAATGGCATGTCCCTTGCCCTTAGAGCTCTCAACTTGAAGCTTGAACTGACGTAGTTTCTCCAACTCTGCCATCTCGGCTCCAGTCATCTTAGTAGTGGTCACCTCTGGCACAGCTAGGTGAGAAATTCCCAGGCCTCCATGTCCCCTACCTCCTTGACCTGTACATCCACCTCTCTGTCCTCTGCCTCCTCCATAATTGTAGCACTCTCTATCATCGCTGATGGGAGCACTAGGAATCACTAATGCCGAGCGGACAGCGGAGAGGTCTCACCTTTTATCACTTTCTATCTGATCTTCTCTTGCTCCATCGATGCAACAGCTTCATCGAAGGATGAGAAATATGGAAGATGACACATTCCTACCCTTCTAGCCCTAAACTGTAGGTTTAGACCCTAGAGAAATTGAGCAACACGCCTACGCTCAAGGTATTGTTTCCCAAGAAGAATATCTGTCGGGTTTTGCAATGATAGCGGATCATAGTGATCCAAGTCCGCCCATAAGCGACGTAGCTCCGCTGTATAGTGGAGTACTGTCTTCTCCCCCTATGTGGTAGCATCAATCTTTTTCTCAACTTCTATCATCAATATGATACTTCCAACTTTAGAGTACATGTAAACCCCCTGATTTTTTAGATTTTAGATTTTACTATTGGTATTATATATTTAAGGGAGAATTTTCATTAATTTTAGCTAATTAGAAAAATATAAATTTATGTATAGATATTTTTGTATATTTAATTAATTACTAATATTATATAAAAAATAGTTTTGGGTGTACAACTATTATTAAAGTATTGTAGATTTTTCTTGCAAATTATTAGGGATTAAACCTATTTATAATGGTTATATATATATACACATATATATAAAATAATAATTATTATCATAATCAAAACCAAACCCAAAACCCAAAACCTGAATATCAAAACCAAACCCGAAAACCCACCCCACCCAAAACCAACCCATACCCGCACCCGACCCCTTCAGATATAGTAACCGCCCCCGACCCCCTCCATTCAACTTCTCGAAACCCCTAACCAATGAATTCCCCTTCCGAAACCCCCCTCCTTCACTCTGTTTATACCAAACCACCACTACCAACCTTCCCCTATCTCCAGACGACCACCGTCGACCGCCGCTGATCGCCGTGCGCCGCCGTAGAGTAGACCCGCTCCATCATCACGAGCAACAGACTAAAACGAGGTACCCTTCTTTCCACCTCTGTTTCTTCCTACACAGTAAACCAAATAATGAACGGTCGAATCCTATGTGAAGACCACATGACCGCCATAAACCATGTTTAAATAGTTTAGTTTATCGTATCTAGTGTCGATCGTAAATTGTGACACAAAACAGGAAAAAATAACTTAGTTTAGGAGTAAAAACTATTCCAAGTACGCGTGTTTGAGTCTCGTTATCTCCATAATAGCATGCGATATTAAAATTCTACCTGAACAGACATCTGGATAGCATAACCTAGTTTTAATCCCTTTAAACACTTTCTTTTAATTCGAATTATGCTGTGATTATTTTAATACTAAAATATGTCAAAATTTTATTTTCGTAAAACCAAATTTTCTTGATACGGGGTGCGTCCTGCTAAACGAGGCAACCGTCGTGTGAAGATTTCACCAAAAGGCACGTATCGTCAACGCAGACGTGTGAAATTTTATGAAACTTGATTTGGATGTGTTGCACACCGGAATCAACGCGTATCCGTCGAAAAATACCGTATCGGCCTATTTTGACACTTGTCATAACTTCGTGTGTACTTATAGTTTTGCAACAATACTGGGCCATCAGATTTGTAGTGTTACATTGGTCTTGTGACCCAAGTTTGGTTCAATTCTGAGAACGTTGATGAAACATCGTTTTATGGGGCCCACAATTTTAATTGACGGATGATTTCGTGATCGGCTCACCGGAATCCAATTCTGGATATTTCGTTGAGTTCGTATCATCGTTTTGGACTTCTAGACACTAAGTTTGATAAATTTGGAGAAATTTATCTTTGACATATTTTTCGGTGAGAAGTGGGCCACATATGTACCGTATTTTGACCCAAAAACTGTCAATTCTGCCCCTGTATCCAAATTAAACTTATGGGTAGTCAATCCTAGCTATTTTAAGTATTCTAAGAGCATTTGGGATATTTGTTTCAGCATCCGAAGGCGTACTTTTACATTCTACTTTTACAGGAGCAACTAACAAAGTTCAGAATTCAGACAAGTATACCTTGCCAAACTTTGCAGTAGATCATGTTATATTATTTACCTGTATTCTTTCTTTCTATATATATATATACTTCTATGATATACCTGTTCAACCTAGGGCCGTGAGACATTTCTTAGCGTCCGAACAAGATTCTTGTGTCGATGCCGTACGCGGAGTCGTGTAACGTCATTTAGAGAGTTAATTCCACGATCCTTTTTTTGCGTACTTGCTTTACTAAGTACGTCCTACCGTAGGACACTTGACACTATTTCATGTAACAAGATCTTTCTTGAGTTATTCATGATAATTCTGTATAGGCTTACAGGATTTATGATATGAGACTTGCATATATAGAGATATCATAATGACTCGTTGTACTAGCTAGAGGTCATGATCTTGCATGTTATGGACATGAGATATTGTGGACATGAGACGTGAGGTTACATTGGGTGGGGAGTGACACACAGGCTATAGGCTAATTATTTATATATATACTCTACTACTGGAGGTGCTTTAGACTCTGTATCATAGCTTGGCACATTTACTACATGATACTACTTGCTGCTATGGCCTCTCCGACATAGAGCATGTAGTGGTCTCAGCCTGAGTACTAGTGATGCTCTCATTTTATATTTCACTTAGCAGGTTACATAGCTTGTCCTGAGGATCTATTTTATATCTACTGTAATTTATTTAGCTTGAGTGTTTATTGTACCTTGCTATGTCCTTTGAGGACCTGGATCCAAATTATGTCCCCAGGTACAACAGATGAGGATTATCCCGAGGTTTACGAGACAAGAGCTGACATTGGAGAAGTACTGGTATCAGAGGACAAGGTTGTGCCAGAGGATTTCTCCTGAGTATTCAGTTACTTACTCAGTTATCTATGCTTATTGTTATTTTATATCTGGACTTGACTTATGAACATATATATTAATGTTATTCTCTTTCCTTTATTGTGTCGAGTTATTCCCCGAGATACTACTTATGTGAACTTGTTGATGGACTATTTTCTTTATCTATTATCTTGACTGGTTTATCATATTGAATTGTGTTTATCTATGGATGACACTAGAATTATACTATGATAGATGGTGTAGACTTGTGTTTATATTTGTTACTGCTTAAGTGCACTCTAATAGGTCCATTAAATTGGGTTTTCCATTGGAGATGTGCTGCTGGCCATTGCCACATGGCTAGTCCCTAAGTATTTTGGGACTAGGGTGTAACATGGTTTTTGTGGTGGCCCATGCAAGTTTACGAATATATTGCTTTGGTTTGAACTAAGGAACCAAGCAAGCCTGCAAATTTGGATAGAATAAATTATAGGATCTCATCCACTTGTTGACCTATTTTTGACCTTTATATCGACTTTAAAATAATTTCTTGACTTGCATCCAGCCTTAATTTCTCTGTGCGACTCTCATAGTTTACTTTATATGTAGAGTAATAGATCCACGAGCCAGCGACGAGACTCTCGTAGGAACACCATAAGGTGCTGTGGTCACCTACGACGATGGGGTGATGCCACTAAGTGAAGATCTCTCTACTCAACAAAGCAATCAAGCATATCAGCACGCCTCAAGGTTCCGGTGAGACGATATTCCACCACCGTCGTAGTTTACTCCACCGATGCCAATTTTTCTACCAGGACAGCCTATAGATAGACAACAAATATACTAAATGTTCTACGTAATGATGCAAGCATAACAACAGGTTTATCAAGAGGCTCGGCGTCACCAGGAAGAGAACCTGAGAAACAGTATAGTGATCACACTGAAGTAGGCGAACACACCAGCTAGACGGCTATCGACGGGATCTATCACTAATTTTTTCCAGCTAAAGGCCCATACATTTTCTGGCAAGGAGGAGCCTACTAAAGTTCATGAGTGGCTCACAAATACTCAACACCAATTGGAAGTAGCTGAGCTTCCGAGGGAGCGTTGGATGACTGCCGTCAGGATGCAGTTGACGGGAAATGTACATCACTAGTGGCTATCTGGGGAGAGACGGCTCGGACCAGACCGAGTCATTTGGGAGGTGTTCTCTAGACCCTTTTAGGAGATCTACATTCCAGCCATTGCCAAAGCAAAACTTAGGGATAAGTTTAACCGCCTCACTCAAGACAACATGACGGTAGAAGAGTATAACGTATAGTTCATCCGTTTGAGTCGCTTTGCCCCTACTCTGATTCCGACAAAAGAGGAGAAGGCAGAGAAGTTCTATGACAGACTTAGCTTTGAGCTACAGAGAATAATCGGCTCTATTGTACCTACTTTATTCACGAACGTTCTTGCTGTGGCCCAACGCATGAAGCGCGTCAACATGAGAGTTCATCCAGAAATAACCTTTCATATCAGCACCAGCCAGAGCACCACATAGAGGAGCTGCAAAGAGACCTCATATGCACCAGCCACCAAAAGTAGCTCTGTAGACACTGCCTACATGTCAATATTGTGACAAGCGAGGTCATTACAAGAGCGAGTGCCGACGCAAGTTGGGACTATGCTTGGTGTAAAAGCATAAAAAATACGCTGGATAGCTATACGCAGCATGTTGATGCGGCGCAGTGTAAAAAGATAACTTCAGAGCCACTACGTGCAACAGAGCTTTTTTCGCTGAGCATAATATAAAATATAAGCTCAAGGACCATCCACGTAATGCAGTATGTCCAGGCTGCTTCAGCATAAAAAGGGTGCTACATCGCCTTTATGGCGTAAAACTCATCCTCTTTCAATGCATCATTGAAGTGTACGAGGAATGCTTCGTATTCTTCGAAATGAACCTATCAGATCATGAAATGAACCTGACGTCTGGACTCCTGAAAAAGAGTACTGCACGACTACCCAGGCGACGGCTATAATGATGGCACGGCACTGCAACCCAGGCTGTCATTTATTGCCATTTCCTTTGCGTAAACCGCTTTTACGAATACAAAGGAATATGCTGCCTAGTTTTTACACAGGCATATATGAGTTGTTTACGCTCCATAGAAGACAAACAGCCTGCCACATCAAAAGCTGCTCTTCGTACAGGGCTCGAGGCACGTCTCTGCATTTAATGTGCAGAGTGATGACGAAACTCGAGGCACGTCTCTGCATTTAATGCGCAGAAAGGGTGGCAGACCTTCAAAACACGCCTCTGCATTTAATACGCAGGATAATGGCAGATCTCTGCATTTAATGCAGGAGATTTGATTAAATGTCACCGAACTGTCGTTTAGAGACATCCTCTTTGCGTAAAGTGCTCTTACGCATACAAGGGGATACACTGTCTAGTTTTATACAGGCAGACGTGAGCTTCTTACCCTCCGCAGAAGACAAACAGACTGCCACGTCAACAGTTACTTTTCGTACAGGATTCGAGGCGCGTATCTGCATTTAATGTGCAGAATGATGGCAAATCTTAAACACAAGCCTCTGCATTTAATGCGCAGGATGGGGGCAGATCTCTGTATTTAATGCAAGAGATTTGATTATATCTCCAAAAGCCGTAATTCCGGCTAAAACGTCTACATCATCTCGGCTTCTACGCCCACTCGGCTTCTACGCCTACTCGACTTCTACGCCCACTCGGCTTCTTTGCCTACTTGGCTTCTACGCCATGGTGACAGTTATTTGCTTCTACGCCAACCTCTTCTACACAAAGGATAACTACCTACGTGGCTTCTACGCCGTGATCTTCGTAGCAGTTATACGCGTTGTCCCTTAGTTGCACACGCGTCACACGCTCATTCAAAAGGTCATCTATACGCAGGCAATGGTTATTGTAACCGTCGTGTAAAAGGGTGCTGTGCTTTCCAATACTCGGTTTCTACACCGACTGAGTGGTCACTGTCACTAAAACTCTATAAATAGAGACCTCTATTGACAGAGGTCCAAGGTCGAAAAATAGAGTATCAGATCAAAGGTGGGAAATTGGTCAAGAAATCCAGTATCAGATCCAAGGTCGAGAAACGGAAGATTGAAAGGTCGAGATTTGGTAGCAGATTTTGAGAGAGAAGAATCCAGAGCTCAGGCAAAGAGTAGTGATCGATGACTTTGGCATCGAGCATCCACTCTCTTTAGCAACCTTCGAAGCTGCTTTCTGTCTTCTACGGCACTTCTTCATCATCGTGTGGTTTAAGGGACAAAGTGATCGACTGCAGATCAGACTCCTATAGCAATATTTACCCAGATTAAAAAATTGTACTCGACATCCTCGTATAGGATTAATTGTACTGCTTGTTTGTAAACATAAAGAGCGAGTTTTCGTATAAAGCCTCGTTTCCATATCTTTCGTTTATTTTATCTGACAACAAGATTGTGACTCTGCTGGGGACATATTACTCTTCTGACGAGGAAGCAATTGCTCAACACGATTCGGTATCCGTGGGATCCGTGAAGAACACACTGGTTGTCCAGTTTGACCAGTCTACCTACGAAGATATGCTTCGAATAGGGGGTAGCTCTCACTCTCTCTCTGTCCAAGACAACAGAAAGCTGCGTAAGGTCTGGATGCCCAAGACATCCTCTACCATTCCTGTCGACTCTCCGATCTCTCCGACCAACGAGGTTGTAGCATTGCTCCCTCCGTGCCTTGCGCGTAAAATTCAGTCGCCTGTCTCTACCAGGGCAGACAAAACTTCTGGCAATGCCTCAGCGCCAATCCAGAAGTATACTCCGTACACTGTGCGTAAAATTCAGTCTCCCGTCCCTGGCGGAACAGACGAAACTTCGGACAATGCCTCAGCACTAGTCCAGAAGCCTACACTGCGCTCTGCGCATAAAAACCAGTCTCCCGTCCCTGGCGGAACAGACAAAATTTCAGACAATGCCTTAGCGCCAAATCAGAAGTTCCAAACGCGCTCCGCACGTAAAGATGCATCTGCCTTCCGCGAAAAAGTAGATGACCCCTGCAATCTACGCAAGGGAAAGCAAGCGGCGGACTAATCAACTTCTCGGCCTTTACGCCAACAAAGGAATAATCTGCCCGCCCTCCGAATTACGCGAGAGGCTGACGGCCGACTGAGGACATCCTCAGCTTTACGCCAACCAGAGCAGAGCTCCAAATTATGCCAGGAGAAGCCTCTCAACATAAAGAAGGCTCAATTTGCGGAAAGACACCCTCCTCGGGGATAATCCGCTACCCAGATGGCCAACCTATTGTATATAGGTGGCACAAGGAAAACTATGGTTCCCAACATCCGCATGCCCACTGATATGAACAGAAGGAACAAGCCATCATCTTCTTCTTCTGTGACTCCTCCTGACCCACGTAAGTATCTGATCCAGAAACGCAAGGAGAGGCGATCTTCCAGCATGTCAATTACGCCTCCTAGTGAGCACTATTGTAATAGTCATAGGATTGTAATTAATTGTTACTGTTCTGAAGCAAAACGGTCGGTTTTCGACCGGTTGAGCTACTCTTCGTCTTTCCAGGAAGAAGAGCCCACACATGCATCTGTGAACATGGCTTCATACATACCTAGAGAAAGGTCGGGCTCAAGACGTCATCCCTCTAGAACTCCGAGCCGAAAGAGATTCAACATGCTCCTTAGGAACACCGAAGCTGGGGTGTTCCAAAATACTCGTTCGAGGTTGTCACGACCCAATTCCGTAGAATCAAATGAGGCGTCCCCCGAATCGTGACCGCCGTGCGGGCCTGGAGTTGCGCCCTCACAAGGCTTTAATAATTTGCATAGCAAGCACATATTCAGAGTACGCAGATAAATTGAAACACAGATTTGAAACATGGAAAAGTTCTCTTTATTGATAATGAACATTTATTACAAACTCCTGAACGAGTCAGCTAATATGCCGAACGGTTTACAAAAGAGATGACTCAAAATAAGATAGCAGTCATGTACATTACATCCCTTTATAAACTTAAAATGATAAAGACCTCCAGGTTGGAGGATAGCTTTGCCACGGAGCTGCATTTGTGTATGAAGAGTTACAGCTTCGGACTTTAAAAGGCTTCAAGGGCACGGTGAAGGTGCGCTAACAGCTGGACTGGATCGGGAAGACGACTTCGGCTCCTCGCTCGGTTCGCCTTGGTGCGGAGAACCTGTTTCAACGAGGGTCAGCATATCGAAATATGCTGGTGAAGGCGAGCTAGCCGAACTATACCAATCAACACGTTGTTTAGTGAATCATGCATATTTTTGTGGGTTTCTATCTTGCCTTAGTTCATTTACAAGTAAGCAGCATATAGAATTTACTGAAATGAACGTGCCACCGTTAGGTGGATTTTACCTGCCCGTCTGAATTACCTGTACAATACTTACCATGCCTTCCCTGCCACGAAGACACAAGTTAGTATGCAACAGGTTTAAATATACACGATGATCACTGGCATGGTTGCCATAATGGACTAGTCCGAGACAAGGATAGCATGCAACGATAGTACACGAGGCGTTGCAAGCCATCTTATCCCGTACACGATGACTATACACGAGTTCCGCCCGGATCGGATCGGTGCTAGTGCCCCAGCGACCGTCCGCAGAACTATACCTTGTGCACAAGTTGTCCATGATCGAACACGATTAACAAGTTAATAATTCATGCAGTTGAGGCAACACGATTGCAAGAACACGAGTGCAAGAACATGAGTGCACGACAAGCAGTAATGCATGATTCATTTAACATAGCCTTCCTGAATAATTATGCACAATACAAGGTGTGTGTCATACTTAGCATAATTCATAGAACATTTGCACAAACAAGCATACGATAAGGCAACAGTTCACAGGTTTGATTGACAAGCATAATAACCAAGTATATTTGTCTTTTATCTTGGTTTCTTTTATTATTATTTGGTATCGTTTGATCAGGGCAAAGGAGTGAAGCTTGGAAGCAGGGCTAGCTAATCGGGTTGGTAGCCACTCACTTAGATTTTGGAAAGAAGAAGGAAAGAGGCGCTTCACGACTCCGCTCGCAAGCCACCTACTGCTCGTTCACCTGCACACGAACAGCTCGATTAATACTTCTTCCTATCTTTCCAATCTCGGAATAGAAGTGCAAGTCAATGAACGAAAACAATGAAAACCATTGAAACCGTTCAAGGAAAACAAGCAAATCCCAAAACTAACTCAAAGCACGAAAGCAACAAGCGACATCGAAAACCGAGGCAATAAAAGATAGCAGCGGAGAGGTCCCTCCTGACTCTGCCGCTAAGCCGATCCTTGGGGCGCAGTCCACTGAATATGGAAATCAATTCCGAAGAAACAAATCCATAACGAGGACGAGTTCTTAATTCAATCTATCCCGATCGAACGATACCGACTTGTGTTTCTTAGCCGCGCTCTCCGCATCGGAAGAACGGGGCGCTAGTCACGACAACCGGCTTCGTACTCTTCCGATTCCGATGTTGGGGGTCGCCAGTCTCCCGAATTAGATGCCGAAAGTATAGAGTTAACTCTACAGAGACCTATACTAATCTTTCAATGACACCCCAAGAGATGAGAGTTTATGCCATTGGAGATGAACGCGAGGAAGCTTCCCCGTCCGGGAGCGCTAAGCAACGCATCACTATACTGGAGACGTCTCTGAAAGAGATACAATCCATGATGGAGAACATGCACCAGATGATGCTAACTCAACACACAGCTGCCATGGCTCAAGCATCGGTCCCTCCAACTCAGATACGTGTGGGGGTGGACTTACCACCATCCAACACGATCCAAGAGCCTGCTCTAGATCAAGAGTTAGCAGTTCCTCTGCTTCCTCACTCGGAGAATGTATTACCTCCCATTGGAGTCACAATACAACCGATTCCTCACCACTCCGTGGTCCCGCTACCGGCTGAAAATCCGATACAGGCAGTACGGGAGCTGAAAGCCCAATTTGATGCCTTGAAGCACAAAGATCAGCTCAAGAAATTGGGAATCAACCAGCCTTACCCGGCTATCTGGGAAGAGGCCCCTTTCCCTCATAGATACAAACCATAGACCATGGCTCTGTTTGAGGAAAAAACATCACCGAGTCAGTACATGAACTACTTCAGTATGATGACGGTGTTACTACAGGGGAATGACGCCCTCCTCACTCGGGTGTTCAAGGGCTGTCTCTCGGAAGTGGCTTACCAGTGGTATCGCAGCCTAGCGGACAACTGCATTACTTCCTTCGACGACTTCAAAGCCTTATTCTTCGCAAGATTCTACGAAGGAGGGATGGACATGTCGATGTCCTCTCTCATCGAAGTGAAGCAGAGGGAAAAAGAGGACGTTCTCACCTTCATCGAACATTTTCGTCAAGCCACTTTGCAAATGCCTCCCAAAGTTCTAAACTCGGCATTGGTGGACATTTGTAGGAAGAACCTTATTTTCGTCATCTCGGTGTTCACAGGACCATATCAGTTCCATGATTGGCCCTCGTTCATCATCTCAGCGGTAGCCGCCGAGGACAACAGTCGCAAGGCGAGTGACAATGGCATCATGATCTCTACCTCCGACAGAGGCAAGAGGTCATCCCCCAACAGCGACCATCCTCACAGTTCCAAAGGAAAAGAAGCTCTGGCGATCAATACGTCCAGATAAAAGACTGCGGCAACCACGCAGAAGAAACCTGGGACTTCCAGGTCCATTGAAGTGTACTCTTTCGACGACGATGATATTCCAAGCATATTCGAGTGTCTCGTCAAAAGTGGCAAGATTACCCTTCCGGAGGAGAAGCGGCCCAATGAAGTCGGCAGTACTAATAACCCCAAGTACTGTATCTTCCACAGATACGTACACCACCCTACAAAGGCATGTTATGTACTGAAAAGGAAGATCCAGGAGCTGATCGATGCTAAGGCCATCACTCTGTGCAACAGCGAGAAGACGGTCACAGCCAACATGATCTCTCTGCAATTTGGCAATCTGCCTCCCCAAGAAGTCCCGGACGGTGTTACACCTATTTTCCGGACAACGATGAACATCGTTAATCTCCCCCCGGCTAGGGGTCAAAATCATGACCTGCTACCCCTAACTACCCAGCGAGGCGAGATTATGTGGGTTCATCCAGACCTGGTGTCGGAGATCGAGAAAGAGACTCAAGCTGCTAAGGCTAAGTCCAAAAAGAACTCAAAGCACAAACCGTGTCACATGATTATGGTACACTCGGCATCAGAAGACGAGGTCTTGGCTACAGGAACCCGTTCAGGAAAAGCTTTCCTCCAGGACTATGGAGCCAGCCAAGAAGATGCATCGGCAGACGCTTCATCTGCCAAGCCTTCAGAACCGGAATTCGTCGTACCAGAGGCCGGTCCTTCGAGACCAACTTCGGCGGACAGAGGAAAGCAAAAAGAAGTATGTTTCGATAAACCTGTGAAAAACATTCGAAACAAAGGTTTAGAGAAGTCCTACAACTTCGACATCCTGGCCTAATTGGCTAATACACCAGCCAGGTTGTCCATCTTTGAACTACTCAGGCTCTCTCAAGACACTCGTCAAGCCCTGAGTGAAGCATTGATGCAGGCGGATGCATACTTGACCCAGCTCAAGTCCCCTAACGAAGAACCCTTGGCGTGTCCTCAATGCCACAGTGTGATGGAGGTGGTCCCGAATATCACTTTCACTGAAGACGACATGTTGGTAAAACATAACAGGCATGATAGACCCCTCTATTACACCGGGTACGTCGGTTCCATAGAGGTCGACCAGATTCACATTGATCCGGGATCATCAATCAGCATCATTTCTCATAGTCTGATTAGACCACTGAGAATTCCTACCAGCGAATTGGCTTACACCATCACTACAATCGTGGGTTTTGACGCAAGAAAAAGTAAGCCGTTGGGGAAAATTCGCCTGAGGATCCAGATTGGCAACCTCAGATCGGTGGCTACATGTTACGTCATTGATTCAGAGGTATCCTACAATATTCTGCTGGACAGACCTTGGATCCACGACCACAACATCGTTCCTTTGACTCTACATCAATACTTTAAATATGTAGATGCCTAAGAAACAGTATAAACAGAGTTTGCTTACCTGAACCCGTTCAAAGGAGTATAATCCTACTACTCTGATGCCGTGTTGTACTCTCAAGACTAAACGAAAGAGGTGTCAGCCGAAGCAGAGAAGGAATCCCACCGGGAGCCAGAAGAGCCCTCTGCCAAGCAACCTCTGTCAATCAAGGGAAAAGGACGGACTACTCGTCCAAAAGCCATAGAGCCTATGGTTATCCACCTGAACAAAACCAGGTCAGGAAAAGGGGGTGATCCTCTAGTGATCACTTTGAACCAGAAGCCTCCACCCTTGGTCATCAATCTTCGGCGCAACAGGCAGCCGATTGATGTAAATACAACCGGGAACAAAGTTTCAGATGATAATAAACATCCTCTTTTCCAGTATATTGACGCTTAAATTCTGAATCAGGAATCCTCTCCCCATGACGATATAGAACCTATAGAGCAAAAATTCTTGGAATCTATAGATTCCTATCATCCGTATATGTGGGAAGTGGCATCATCATCCAATGTCACCACGACATATGGACCGCATAAAGATTCTATCTTCATTGTCCCGCCTACTTATAGCAGTCAGCATTCAATAGTCTTCGGCCGCATGTGCAATGGAATGACTGCACAAGAAGATTCTTCCGACGATGACGTTGGTAAAATACAGGTTCACAGATACAGCCCGCAAGCTCTGAAGATCATGCAGAGTATGGGTTATGACTTGAAGCTGAAACCAGGTCTCAACTACGGGAAAGGCAGACGAATGCCGCTGCGTGGAGATCCCTACTACCAATGAACCAGTTTTGGGTTAGGGTATACCACCTCCCTTGCAGCTTCTGAGTCAAACGAGGATATCTTTTCCTCTTCTCAAAATGGCTCAGCGCCCTCCGACTCATCTCATGCTCTCAAACAAACATTATCAGTGAATATGGTAGTGAGGGATTCCTTCGAAGCAGACGAACAAGAATCTGAACTGTTTGAGAATGACGCTTGGGCTCAGTAAATGGATACACAATGGGAGTTCCGCTTCGAGCAAAGAGAACCTCCCACTGAAGATAAAGTTATCCAGATTGACGTTGGTGATGAACTTTCGCCAAAGCCGATATTTATCAGTAACAATCTTTCCGAAGCAGAAAGGAAAGAAGTTATCCAGCTGATAAAAGAATATATCAATGTCTTTGTGTAGAATTATGAGGACATGCCAGGCCTTGATCCAAAGGTGGCTACTCATAAGCTCAATATATTGCCCGATTCGAAGCCTGTGAAGCAGCACCAACGCCGGTTCCGCCAGGATATGATGGACGCCATTGAAGCTGAAATCAAGAAGTTGATAGCCTGCGGTTTCATCCGGGAAGAACAGCATCCCGACTGGGTCGCCAATGTTGTCCCGGTCATGAAGAAAAATGGGAAAGTACGTGTCTGCATCGATTACCGAGATCTGAATACAGCCTGCCCCAAGGATGAGTTTCCTCTTCCCATCACAGACGTCATGATTGACAATACATGCGATTTTGAACGTATGTCTTTCATGGACGGATTTTCAGGATACAATCAAATCAAGATGCATCCTGAAGACGAGAAGCATACTGCCTTCCGGACACCATTGGGGGTATATTGCTATACGGTCATGCCCTTCGAATTAAAGAATACCGGGGCTACGTACTAATGGGCTATGAGTAACATATTCCATGAGCATTTACGCAAGACAGTGGAGTGTTACGTGGACGATGTAGCAGTCAAAAGCTGCCTCAAAGATAATCACATCCAAGACTTGAAGACAGTATTTGAATTGATGCGCCAACATCAACTCAAAATAAATCCTATAAAGTCCTTTCTGGGGGTATCTAGTGGCAAATTTTTAGGATTTGTCATTACAGCCAAAGGCATTCGAGTGGACCCTGATAAAGTCAAGGCCATCTTAGAAATGCGACTGCCCCCTAATCTGAGAGAACTCAGGGGATTTTAAGGTCGTCTGGCTTATATCCGGAGATTCATATCCAACCTCTTTGGGAGATGTCAGCCCTTTTCTCGTCTCATGAAGAAAGGTGTATCTTTCGTATGGGACGAAGCCTGTCAGCAAGCGTTCGGTGATATCAAACGCTACCTCACTAGTTCGCCAGTTCTGGTGCCTCCCGTCATAGGAAGACCCTTCGTGTTATATGTTCGAGCGATGGATCATTCTCCGGGAGCTCTTCTCGCACAAAAGAACGATATGGGTCACGAACAGGCTATCTACTACCTCAGCAGGATGATGGTCGGAGCCGAACACCGGTACAACCCAGTAGAGAAAGAATGCTTGGCTCTGCTGTTCGCTATCCAGAAAATGCGGCACTATGTCACAGGCCAAACCATTCACATCATCTCCAGTATCAATCCTCTTCGGGTACTGATGAACAAGCCAAGTGTTCTTAATTCCCGACTCATGACTTGGGCGATGTTATTAACACCATATGACATGGTGTACGTCCCTCAGAAGTCCGTCAAAGGCCAAGCGTTGGCTGACTTCCTAGCTGCTCATCCAATCCCAGAGGCCTCCAAACTGTACGAGGATTTTCCCGACGAAGTTGCAGAATGTAATTCCGTAATGGAAAGTGATGCATGGCAACTGTTCTTCAATGGTGCCTCCAGGACTGGTCCTAGGGGAAACGTGGTTTCAGGAGTAGGAATTGTCCTGGTTACTCCTGATAAGCTCGTCATCTACCGAGCATATTCTTTAAGTGAGCCCTGTTCTAAAAATATGGCGGAGTATAATGCTCTACTAATCGGGCTCCAAGTCGCTAAAGAATTGGGCGTCGAATCTCTGGAAGCTTTCGGTGATTCTATGCTGATCGTCAATCAAGTCAGAGGAATATATGAAGTCCAGAATCCAGACCTCATCCCCTGTCAGCGAGCAGCGGTCGAGATAGCCATGACATTTAAAAGATTCTTCCTAGAGCATGTACCTCGATCTCAGAATCTGGAAGCTGATGCCCTAGCCAGTCTAGCTGCAGATTTAGCTACCCCTATAAGAAGGCAGAATTCAGTGATCCTTATTAGCAGAGATTTATTCTGTGTGAAAAATAACTTTTACATAGAACACGGCTACGTTGTGAACACAGATCCTCCCAGGAGAGACTGGAAAGGTCCCTTTATAGATTTCGTAGCATACGGAATCTTGCCAGAAGACCCTAAAGAAGCAGTATCCGTCAAAAGATGATCATTGCGCTTCTATTTTAACGCATCTTCACAATGTCTATATCGCCGGTCTTATGACGGACTATTATTACGATGTCTCTCTGGTGATGAAGCACATCGGATTATCCGTGAAGCTCACGACGGCGTATGCGGAGCGCAGCAACCCGGTCCTAAGCTACAGGATCGCATCAGGAGAATGGGTTATTACTGGCCTACTATGATCACAGATGCAATAAAGTACGCAAGACAATGCAGAGCCTGTCAGGTCCATGCAGACTTTATCCATCAACCTCCTGAATATCTATATCCTACGGTTGCGTCCTGGCCTTTCGAAGCATGGGGTATGGACATCATTGGTCCTATTCACCCGTCTTCTTCCAGAGGTCACCGGTTCATACTGGCCATCACGGATTATTTCTCTAAATGGGCAGAGGCGATCCCTCTTGCTGAGGTGAAGGCATCTAATGTGATCAGCTTCATCACGTTATTTATCGCTTCAGGATACCCCGGAGGATAATTCATGACAATGGGCCTCAATTCATCAGCCATGCGTTTAATCGATTTTACGATAAAAATCGGATACAGAATGTGGCCTCTACGGCATATAATCCTACTACTAATGGTTTGGCAGAAGCTTTCAACAAAACCATTATCAAGCTCTTGAAAAAGTTCGTCTCTTCGAACAAGAGGGATTGGAATGAGAAGCTGGGAGAATGTCTCTGGGCATACCGTACAACGGTACAAGCACCGACAGGTTGCACCCAATTCTCATTAGTTTACGGGAGCGAAGCGGTTCTCCCCATCGAAATCCAGATTCTGTCACTCAGGATAGCCATGGCTAATGAGCTGACTCAAGAAAAGAATAACCTGTTAAGGCTTCAAGAGCTAGAAGGATTAGACGAGAAATGCCTCCAAGCTCAACAGCGCATCGCGTTCTACCAAGCACGCATTTCCAGAGCTTTTAATCAAAAAGTAAAAGAAAGAGTTTTCAAAGTCGGCGAGCTAGTTTTAGCCGTAAGAAGGCCGATGATTCTTAATCACAGGAGTAAGGGCAAATTCCCGCCCAAATGGGAAGGCCCTTATGTGATCGAGACGACGTTCTCAAACGGCGCTTACAGGTTAGCCAAGCCTAATAGAGACCTGTTAATGGCTCCCATTAATGGCAAATTCCTGAAGAGGTACTATGTTTAACCTTCTTTGCTCAAGTGGAATAAGGCAAAAATCTCATTCTGACAAAACTACTTCCAAAACGAAACTAGTTGGACCGTATTCTATCATGTTCATATTACCTCTGAATATATATGTTTAACTAATTTGGAACTTCAAGACCTATCACGTCCATACTACCTCTGATAGTGTTTTGTGTACAAATTTTAGCTAAAAGCATATTTTATCATGTCCATATAACCTCTGAATAGATATATCCTGCTAAAACTTACCGAGAGTATATCATATCCATATTACCTCTGATATCACTTTCATCCAAACCTGTCATTTATATTCCAAAATGATGTGTCCACAAAGTCAGATGAAAGCCTCTTTATTATTCCCAAAAAAGAGCGAAAGTACATTGAAAAGCAAAAGTGCATTGAAAAGCAAAAAGGTACATCATTTGGGGGGAGCGGTTAGGTCGCGAATCTGCTGCGCCAGAGCAACCATTCTCTCATCCCGGGAGTTCAAGACGCCGGCGCAAGCCCGCTCCAACCTTACCGCATCATTGTTCAAAGCAACTAGCTCAGACCGAGCCCGCACAAAACCTGAGTGGAAAGCACCCACACACGTCAGATTCTGCTGAACAGTCGCCCGTCGCTCCTTCAGCACATCTCGGGCTGCCAACAAAGAGAGTGCCTTCGCCTC
The DNA here is from genome assembly GCA_036927795.1 of Iris macrosiphon. NCBI lineage: Eukaryota > Viridiplantae > Streptophyta > Magnoliopsida > Asparagales > Iridaceae > Iris > Iris macrosiphon. The sequence goes on along the minus strand of JAYESA010000014.1, from coordinate 126,470,302 downwards.
TACTCGGACGAGCTCATCCTTCAATATACGGGCCTTCGCTGCCACTTCCTCATATTCGGCTTTGCACCGGGTCAACTCGGGAATGACATACTCCAATTGGACACTCTAATGATCCATCTCCTACCGCTGAGCCACGATGGACTTATTCAGAGACTCCATCTGTTCAGCAAGCTGCGCAGTCAGGGAGTCGTACCTAGCTTGAACGAGACCGCCAATGTTGCCTCGAGCTAGCTGCAAGTATTCGTTAATGGGTTGCTCCAAACCATTAACTATCTCCTCCAGCGTGTCAGCTACCCCAGTGTCGTTGAATTCTCGGATCGGCACTATCGCAGACCGGGAGGACCTCCTCAGCGACGTAAAGCTCAAATTCTTCCCCAACACCATTGATATTATCATTTTCAAGGTGGTGTAGAAGATACTAGTGTACTGCTCGGTCAGCGTAGCTAGATCCGAATGGAAGCTGGGAGTGGCCGCGATATTGGCGAATCCCCCTCCAAGAACGACCGCAGACAATGTTGCCACGGCCGTCGCCTCAATAGGTGGTGTGACAAAAGAAGAAGCGCTAACACTAGACGAACTGACTGGCATGCTCAAAGGAGGCATTGTCGAAATGACAGGCTCATCCTCCTCTTGAGATATCGGAATCTCTTCGACAGGCGAGTCGGCACTCGAAAGTGTCTCCTCTTCAAAGTCAGGCACCTCCGTGTCGCCGCCAGGACCTGACACAGAGCCAAAGGGCGCATCTACACTGCCCTCCTGGAAGATGTCTTCCCCTGGAAAGAAGACAAAAGAAAGTTAATATCAACATAATGTTAATTCTCCTAAAGAAGAGGCATAGAAGACGGCATTTACCCATGGCCAATGGTGTATATGTCGCGTCTACGGCCAGTACAGCTAAATCATTTCTTAGTGATGTTAGGCAAGCTGTCATACTTGGAGAAGGGGGTGTGCTAACAGACATCGGCAGGTACTCTTCCGAATCTTCGCCGAGATCCACTCGAGGTTCACCAGGTGGAATCTCACTGGGTACACCTACAGACACGGCAGGGGTCTCTCCCGATGTTGATCCGGATAAAGATATCCTTATTCGGCTCGGCCCCGAAGGCGATCTCGTTCCACTACCTGAAGCGGTAGCAGCGACAGCAGCCTCCAACAGGAATTCTCTGGCACCACCAGTTGGAATATTAGAGGGTCCCTCTCTAAAAGGCGAGGAACCTCCAATCAAAGAATCATCCCCAACATGGGGAGATGCAGGCTCACTTCTAGGAGCCTCAATACCAGGAATTCGGAGAGGACGAGTAACCGTCTTCTTCTTCCTCTTGCGAGGGGAAGTCTCCTTCGGAGCAGGAGCCCTTCGCTTCCCAGAGATTACTAAAGCCCCTGCAGGCGGAGGTACTTCACCCCTCGGTACCGCCAACAGAGGCTCATCTGGATTGACAGACTCCTCACCCTCGTCAGAAAAAACTGAGGGGACTTCGACTCTTTCCCCAGGCTTGGAAGAGGGTATCCTAAAACTCCCATGCATATCAAAATTGCGATGGAAGGTGTTGGTTGCCACGTAGAACTGGGCATACGAATGAAGAATGCGCAGCTCCGTGGAGAGTGAAATGACGGGCACGGTAAAAGTTGCCTTAGTACAACCCATGATGAAATATCGCCATCCTCTGGCTCCATCAATGAGTCCGCCCCTGGACCTGAAGCTGGTGACGGCATTGCCCATATGCAACTGGTCGTACCCAAATTGCCTGGCAAACCGACTGGGCAAGTAGGGCTCGAAGGAGCAATGGTCTTCACTTTTGTACAGTAAATAGGAACGTCTAATGCAGACCAACCAATTAAAAGACTCAGGGGAAAGAACGGTCTTCCCGTCGCCTACGTCCTAAAGTCTGATCCCCTGTTGATTGAGATGTATAGGGGGGACAGTGCAGAAGAGCTTCCAGCTGTGACTGAAGTTCAGCACCCGTCGATAGTCTAAAACTGTGGTCACATTCCAGGAAGAATTCTTGTAGTTCAACAAGAAACTACCCCGCGAACTACTGCCAGAGCCGGAAGACATAACCCTGGGGTTGTGGAGAATTAACCAGCCCATCAAATACAGGTATGGTAATTCTACCCTGGGAAAGCTATCACGCCGAGTTTCATCAGCGAGCAGCCTGTCAGTCATGGCCCTCAGGCCAGCTTGTATGCGGCACACCATGGCAGGGAGCAAGCCCAGTCTTGCCCTGAACACCAGACGTACTGCAGGCCATAGCGTGTTGCGGTGAATGCGGTCAGCAGATGCGATGCCTGGTACCACCAGTCGGCGCAGCCATATGGAGAGGAAGCCAGCTAGTTGAGCTTCCCTGGACAAAGGCCTGCGGCAATGCCTCAAATAACTATAGACTTAGTGCCTGCAGGATACTTCCCTATCCCTTCATCGAGGATCCAGTCCGGAGCCCCAGCGTCTTCCATGAGATCGTTGACTACCTGAGCATTAAGCACGCTCAAAAATTTTAGAGGCTGATCTTTTCCTTCCAAGACCTTCTCTGGCTTAACAGTCCTGGACCCGTAAAAGAAGAGGTAGGACGTCCATTTATTAGTATGAGCCAAATCTGAGGGCTCACCATAAAAAGCGGTGCAAGCAAGGTAGTGGCACATCAGCTCCTGGTACACTTCCACTACCCGAGGGTCTGACTCCCCCAGCTCCCGGTTCGTGGGAACATACTCTTCATATGGAGTAACCCCCATCGGCAGTATCGAGATCTCTGCCATCTCGTGGAGGGCCAATCCCAACTCCCCCAGTGGAGTGGCAAAAGTCCCGGTGAGCGAGATATATCGCTCCATCAGTGCTAGAAACAGGTTGGGGTTAAGAGGTAACCCAACACTGGTGGCACTCACAGCTGCATACAGACCAATGCCCTCCAGCTCGGTCTGAAAATGCTTCAGGGCCCATTCAGATAAGCGAGCCCATCGAAGATTTGTAGGGGTGATCCACCCACTTATCCGAGGGTTCACCTTAGGGTATACTCCCCCGTGCCCCATGAAATTATTACAGAAAGTCGGTAATTGGACCGGCTGGATCACTAAACTGTCTTCACTAGGGACACTGCCCGGGTACAGTCCCCTGAACAGCGTTACAGAGCCAGAAAGGCGGCTGACAAATGACCCCTAGTCAGCTCCTTTCAGATGAAATATCTTCCCCGGTCTGCCGTGAAGATCGGGAGTCAACGTCCACAACATCCTCCTGGAATGTGTAACATGGAAGAATGCCGAGATGGGATAGTCTCTCAGCATCTTGGGCAGATACAAAACCAAGCTCCCGGCAGGGAAAACCCAGAGTTATTTCTTGGGCTTCGTCTGGGACTGCTTGTCAATCATGTCTCCGAAGAGGAAAGCCGGCTTTATGTACTGGTCCCCGTCTATGTACGTCAGGGGATCTCTATTAATCATGTTCAGCAGCGTTTGCTCACCCTGAGCCGATATCAAAATTTTCCTTCCTTCGGGATACTGGGGCCTGGAGATAGGAAATGTCACGTACGACAGATCCTCCAGATAGTTGGAGTGCAGCATCCCGGCGGCAGAACCCAACACATCGGCTAGTGGAGACGCATGCAAATTAACTGTAAGAGTGCAAAAAAAACACATAAGTTCCTATAACTAGATATTACAGATCTTGCAGCATACGCCAAAAATCAACAGTCTGTATTTTATGCCAAGACTGTAAAAACTTGATCATTACGCTAGAATCCATTTCCTAAGGCATAAAATTCAAGACTGGCAGTATACGCAAAGTTTTTGAAAGTCTGTGTTTTACGCCAGACTGCCAAAATTTGAGTTATTACGCCAAAATTTCCATCCCTGCGTAACACTCAAATTATATAGTATACGCAAACTTTTGACAGTCAAAGCTTTTATGCCAGACTATGAAAATATGGAGTTTTTGCGCTGACACATTAGAAATGTGGGCGTAAAAGATGAAACAACTCTGTGCATCATCTTCCTTGAAGAGGCTATCAGCACAGAAGACGACCTAGCGCGTTCACGTACAACTTATGCAAAGGATTTTCAGTCGTTCTCTCTCGTCCCAAAAGCTCTACCTTTAAGGCCGGGTGCACTGCTCGTCGGCGGGATACTTCGCTCAGAATAAAGCTCGTCTTGCCCGACCGAAGACGCTCTTGCTTGAGCAGGAGAGCGAGAAGAAGAATCAACCTTCTTTCCCTTAGAGTAGGAGAGTTGTTTCGAGGCCATTACTGGAAAGTTTAAAGACTCGGAGAAGAAACGAAGAAGAACTCGAACAGTCGAAGGCTTGGGGTATATATAGAGTTCGGATGAAAACGAAGAAGAACTTTCTTTCACAGAAGACGGATGAAAAGTTTTTCTCTCAGAAACTTAGGGTATATATAGAGTTCGGATGGACTCCTCGAATCCTGAACCAAATCTCATAATTAATATTCGGTTATGATTGGGTACTACGTCAGCCTATTACTCAGAGAAGGCGGACCGTCAGCGAATTCGAAAAGTTTTCGTGCGAAGCAGATTCGTAGTTTTTACGCTAAGGAGCTTTTTTACGCTCGACAGCTACAGATCTACGGTTTTACGCTCACAGGCTATAAGTCTATGGTTTTATGCCCGGATGCTTTTATGCTCGGTAGTTTTTACGCTCGAGAGGCTACAAATCTACGACTTCACGCTCAGTAGCTACAAAACTATGATTTCACGCTCGGTGACTTTTACGCTCAGAGGCAACAGATCCACAGTTTCACGCTCGGAAGATTTTCTTTTCAGAAGCTACAAATGTACAGTTTTATGCCCAGATGCTCTCATTCTCAGCAGCTTTTACGCTCGAGAGGCTACGAACTTATGGTTTTACGCTCATGTACAGTTACAGATCTATGACTTTCCGCACATCTGAAAGATACGCAGGCCAGAGTACAGTACATATGAACAATTCTCAAGGCGGTCAATTGCAAGGATTTACACAAAAGATACTCCTTCTTGACCTCAAAATATCCCAAGTACCCGAAGCATACAAAGTTCAACATTGAAAATTACTCTTCTCCTTGGGACGATTGAAAGTTCGTTCAGACTCCAATCTGAATATTTCGTCTACAGTTCAAGATGGCGACTCAGTTTTTGACAGCCATTTCTCTCCCTGTTCCAAGGAATTTTTCAAGGAATCATTCTTGAAGATGACGGTCTGAACAAAGAATTTTGTTTATCAGAGGTGACAGTTCAGAATTCTACGCGGTTCCTCATTCCTAACAGCAGGACAGTTCGAATACTCGACTGCTAAGCGGCTTTCTGCGCATCCTTAAGTTATGCGTAAAAGACAGGACAGAACCTTGCACTTTTTCTAACAGAGTCGGCGTAAAATTACCAGACGTGTCGAAGCTACACATATTCAAACTTCACAGCAAAAATATATGGCAAGATGATCATATGCACAGATGAAGACGATTTTATTAAAATATGATTACATATGAGGGAAATCCAGTCTACAAGGGTTTTTCTTTATTTTCATGATTACATATGAGGGAAATCCCGTCTATAAAGGACTTCCTCATCGTCGTCTGAAGATCTCGCCCATAATCTGTTCTGCCAGGTTCTCACATGGACGGAATTCTTCATCCATCTTCTCCAGCAGACAGTCAGTTCTCGCAAACTGACTGACATGAAATAATCAACTGCGGAAGGATACAAAAATGGGCCTAGACCCATCCTCCAATACAGGAAAGCAGGGTCAATCTGCTTTCCTGCGTCCAGCGCCGTGACATATTAAGTTGAGGTATTTCACCCAACTCAATACTCGAGGATAGAGCTAGTTTCTGCTCTGGTCCACGAAAGTATCAGGAGAAGATACAGCTTGCAAGCTGTGTGGTCATACAAAGTTCCTGATTATCCCGAGCAGAGGAGGCTATGATATCCTTCCATGATCCATCGTTGCAGAGGATATTTGCTCAAAGACGCCGTCTTTTTTGGCTCCTTACATGCTGGAAGAACATGGTCTCCTTCTTCCTCAAGTCGACCGACGAACTCCGTCCATCATCTCTGTATGGTGAAGGAAATATGGGAAGAACAGGTTAACTCCTCAGCCTTTTTATAGGCGAAAGAGATCACATCGATCCCCAATAAACTCCGCAATAAAGTCGGCCTTGAAAGAACGTGTCAGACTTGACCGTTTCAGGCTCCATTCAGAGCGTTTCAAATTATGAGGAATGTTTCATGCTTTATTCAAAGCGTTTCAAATTACGAGGAATTTAAAAGCTTTGAAGGGGGTCTTGTAGAAGCATGAAAAATATACTGGATAGCTATACGCAGCATGTTGATGCGGGGCAACGTAAAAAGATAATTTCAGAGCCACTACGTGCAACAGAGCTTTTTTCGCTGAGCACAGCGTAAAATATAAGCTCAAGGACCATCCGCGTAATACAGTATGTCCAGGCTGCTTTAGCGTAAAAAGGGTGCTACATCGCCTTTATGGCATAAAACTCATCCGCTTTCAATGCAGCATTGAAGTGTACGAGGAACGCTTCGTATTCTTCGAAATAAACCTGTCAGATCATGCAATGAACCTGACGTCTGGACTCCTGACAAAGAGTACTGTACGACTACCCGGGCGACGGCTATAATGATGGCATAGCACTGCAACCCAGGCTGTCATTTACTGCCATTTCCTTTGCGTAAATCGCTTTTACGCATACAAAGGAATACGCTGCCTAGTTTTTACACAGGAAGATGTGAGCTGTTTACGCTCCATAGAAGATAAACAGCCTGCCACGTCAAAAGATGCTCTTCGTACAGGGCTCGAGGCACGTCTCTACATTTAATGCGCAGAGTGATAACGGAACTCGAGGCACGTCTCTGCATTTAATACGCAGAAAGGGTGGCAGACCTTCAAAACACACCTCTGCAGTTAATGCGCAGGATAATGGCGGATCTCTGCATTTAATGCAGGAGATTTGATTAAATGTCACCGAACCGTCGTTTAGAGACATCCCCTTTGCGTAAAATGCTCTTACGCATACAAGGGGATACGCTGCCTAGTTTTACAAAGGCAGACGTGAGCTTCTTACGCTCCGCAGAAGACAAACAGACTACCACGTCAGCAGTTACTCTTCGTACAGGATTCGAGGCGCGTATCTGCATTTAATGCACAGAATGATAGCAAATCTTAAAGACAAGCCTCTGCATTTAATGCGCAGGATGGGGGCAGATCTCTGCATTTAATGCAAGAGATTTGATTATATCTCCAAAAGCCGTAATTTCGACTAAAACGTCCACATCATCTCGGCTTCCATGCCCACTCGGCTTCTACGCCTACTCGGCTTCTACGCCCACTCGGCTTCTATGCCTACTTGGCTTCTACGCCATGGTGACAGTTATTGGCTTCTACGCTAACCTCTTCTACACAAATGATAACTACCTACGTGGCTTCTATGTCGTGATCTTTGCAGCAGTTATACGCGTTGTCCTTTAGTTGGACACGCGTCACACGCTCATTCAAAAGGTCATCTATACGCAGGCAATGGTTATTATAACCGTCGTGTAAAAGGGTGCTGTGCTTTCCACTACTCGATTTCTACACCGACTGAGTGGTCACTGTCACTAAAACTCTATAAATAGAGACCTCTATTGACAAAGTTCCAAGGTCAAAAAATAGAGTATCAGATCGAAGGTGGGAAATTGGTCAAGAAATCCAGTATCGGATCCAAGGTCGAGAAACGAAAGATTGAAAGGTCGAGATTTGGTCGCAGATTTTGAGAGAGAAGAATCCAGAGCTCAGGCAAAGAGTAGTGATCGACGACTTTGGCATCGAGCATCCACTCTCTTTAGCAACCTTCGAAGCTGCTTTATGTCTTCTACGGTACTTCTTCATCATCGTGTGGTCCAAGGGACAAAGTGATCGACTGCAGATCAGACTCCTATAGCAATATTTACCCAGATTAAAAAATTGTACTCGACATCCTCGTATAGGATTAATTGTACTTCTTGTATGTAAACATAAAGAGCAGGTTTTCGTATAAAGCCTCGTTTCTATATCTTTCGTTTATTTTATCAGACAACACTTGGTTTGCAGATCTAGCCAACATTCAGCCAGGGATTACCCTGAGCGTCGTGAGGGAGAACCGATGGTAAATCGACAAGCTTTACCAGCACCAAGACCCGCCCAGCAGTCATCTAGGCTAGCTTATCCAGTACTGGGAGTACCACAGACGGGAGTTGGAGGAGTTAGACCACTAGCTCCAGGAAGGTATCATCCCAGGCCACCTTTGGCACCACAGGCAGTACTATTCTAGAAGGCTCAACAACAGAGAGGACCAGCTCAGGGGTGAGGGCAGGCATTTGCCATGACTATTAAAGAGGAAGCTACTACAAGAGAGGTCATCACAGGTACTATATTAGTAGCTTCATTACCTACTGTAGCTTTCTTTGATTCTGGAGCATCACATTCATTCATAGCTGCTAGCTTCATAGCCACCCATAGAGTAGCTACCGTACCCCTTTCAAAGACTATGAAAATTCTTACGAGAGGCAGAATTATTCCAGTTAGTAATATTTATAGATCTTGTTCAGTAGTAGTCTATGGGAGAGAGATGCAAGCTCAATTTTTGATCTTTTTTATGCCAAATTATGATATTATACTTGGTATTGACTGGATGAGTCAGTACCATGTGACTCTAGATTGTCGGCGTGGACAGGTTATATTTAGACCACCTGGACATCCGAAGTTTGAGTTTTTTCTGGGAGCCAAAGAGCAAGGTGTTCAGCCTATACTTAAGGAACTCTTTGCAAAAGGGGAGCCCGAATACCCAAAGGTTGTATCTGAGTTTGTGGATGTATTTCTCGATGATCTTCCAGGCTTACCACATGATCAAGAAATAGAATTCACAATAGACTTGACTCCAGGAGCGGAGTCTATCACTTCATCTGTGTACCAGCTAGCACCTAAGGAGTTGGTGGAATTGAAGAAGCAAGTTGATGATCTTCTGGAGAAAGGTTTTATTTGGCCCAGTGTTTTACCATGGGGAACACCCATACTATTTGTGTCGAAGAAGGATGGAACGGTATGGCTGTGTATTGACTACAGGGCACTGAATATCGTAACCATCAAGAACCAGTATCCCTTGCCACGCATTGATGATCTGTTCTATCAATTGAGTGGTGCTCATATATTCTCAAAGATTGATCTCAGATTAGATTATCATCAGATTAGAGTACAGAAATAGAATATACCGAAGACAACCTTCAGGACCAAGTACTGGCAATATGAGTTCTTAGTTATGCTATTTTGTTTAATCAATGCGCTAGCTGTGTTTATGAGTCGGATAAATGGAGTCTTCCATCAGTACTTGGGTAAGTTTATGCTTGTATTTATTGATAATATCTTGATATACTCTAAGAGCCACGAAGAGCACGAGAAGCATCTCAGAATCATACTGGAGACGCTGAGATAGGAGAGGCTATACGCCAAACTCAGAAAATGTGAGTTTTATCTGGATAGGGTGCCTTTCCTGGGATATATCATCTCGGGAGAAGGACTTTCAGTTGATCCGAAAAAGGTTGCTGCAATAAAAACTTGGCCCACACCAACATCAGTTGCCAAAGTGAGAAATTTTCTCGAACTTGCTGGGTATTATCGGAGCTTTATGGAGAACTTCTTAAGGATTGCAAAGCCTATGAAATGGTTGACGTGTAAGGACCAGGAGTTTGCATGGACAAAAGTTTGCCAGAAGGCCTTTGAGGAGTTGAAAAGACGATTAACGACAGCACCAGTCTTAACTCTTCCTTCAGGATCGAGAGGATTCATCGTTTATAGTGATGCGTCAGGCAGTGGACTAGGATGTGTTTTGATGCAACATGGCAAAGTTATCGCTTATGCATCGAGACAGCTAAAGGTTCATGAGAAGAACTACCCGACGTACGATCTCGAGCTAGTTGCGATAATATTTGCATTAAAGATTTGGAGGCACTGTCTTTACGGAGAGAGGGTAAAAAAAATTACTGATCACAAGAGTCTGAAGTATGTCTATAGCAAAATATAGCAATGGGGAGTTGAGACATGAATTGATATCTAAAGCACATAGCTCCATGTAATCTATTCATCCGGAAGGTACAAAGATGTACCGAGATTTGAGGAAGTTCTATTAGTGGCATGGGATGAAGAGAGAGATTGCATAATTTGTAGCAAAATATTTAGTCTGTCAGCAAGTTAAGGTCAAGAATCAGAGAACCGCTGGTATGTTACAACTGCTTCCTATACCTGAATGGAAGTAAAAATATATCACTATGGATTTTGTTACAGAATTTTCAAGAAGCACCAGTGGGAAGGATACAGTTTGGGTTATTGTAGATTGACTCACCAAATCGACACATTTTTTGTCGTTCAGAGTTGGACAGTCCACAGAGATTTTAATCGACATGTATATACGATAGACCGTAAGGTTACATGGAGTACCGGTTAGTATTATGTCTGATCGTGACTCAGAATTCATATCCCATTTTTGGCGAAGCATGCAGGAGAGTCTTTGCACCCGACTCAAGTTCAGCACTGCTTACCATCTACAAACAGACGGTCAGTCAGAGCGCACGATTCAGATACATGGAGTATCGGTTAGTATTTGTACTTGGTGGAGTTCTCTTACAATAACAACTACCAAGCAAGCATCTAGATGGCACCTTTTGAGGTATTGTACGACAGAAAGTGTAGGTCACCGATATGTTGGAATGACGTTGGCGAGCGTCAGATACTCGGTCCGGAGTTAGTGATGCAGACAGTTGAGAAGGTGAAGCAAATCCAGAGTCATCTTCGTGCAGCCCAGGATAGACAAAAGTATTGGGCTAACACACACCGCCGACCTTTGGAGTTCAAGGAAGGTGAACATGTGTTCTTGAGGATCTCACCTACTTAAGGTACTATTTAATTTGGGAGCAGAGGCAAGATGAGACCGAGGTACATTAGGCCGTTTAATAATTTGGAGCACATTGGTGAGGTAGCATAACATCTTGCATTATCCCATCTCTAGAGGGAGTGCATGATGTATTCCATGTCTCAAAGTTGAGGAGGTATGTGACTGACCCAAGTCACGTAGTCGATCATTCTGAGATTTCAGTGGGACCGAGCTTGAGGTATGAGGAGCAGCCAGTTGGGATACTTAGTGAGAAGATATTACGGGGTCAGACGATCATATTGGTTCGGGTAGCTTGGAAATATCACTTCCCAAGCGAATTCACTTAGGAGCGAGAGGATGTCATACGCTAGCGTTATCCTCACTAATTCGAAGCTGCAGGTATGACCAAAGAACTATCCATAGATTACCATATCTTTCTAAATTCTTTAGTAGTTTAATTCTTAATTGCGAGGACGTAATTCTTTTAATTTGGGTAGATTGTAAATCCACTAATTTTTTAGATTTTGGATTTTATTATTGGTATTATGTATTTAAGAGAGAATTTTTATTAATTTTAGCTAATTAAAAAATATATATTCATGTATAGATATTTTTTAATATTTAATTAATTACTAATATTATACAAAAAATATATTTTGGGTGTACAACTATTATTAAAGTATTGTATATTTTTTTGAAATTATTGGGGTTTAAACCTATTTATAATGGCTATATATATACACATATATATAGAATAATTATTATTATTATAATCAAAACCAAACCCAAAACGCAAAACCTAAAACCCTAATATCAAAACCAAACCGGAAAATGCATCCACACCCGAAACCAACCCATACCCGCACCCGACCCCTTCAGCTACAGTAACCGCCCCCGACCCCCTCAGTTCAACTTTTCGAAACCCCTGACCCATCCATTCCCATTCCGAAACCCCCATACTTTACTCTATTTATACCAGACCACCAGCCTTCCCCTATCTCCAGACGACCACCGTCGACCGCCGCTGACCGCCGTACGCCGCCGCAAAGCAGACCCGCTTTGTCATCACGATTAGCAGACTAAAACGAGGTATCCTTCTTCCCACCTCTGTTTCTTCCTACACAGTAAATCAAACAACGAACCGTCAAATCTGATGTGAAGACCACATGACCCCCATGAACCCTGTTTAAATAGTTTAGCTTATCATGTCCTGTGTCGATCGTAAATCTTGACACAAAACAAAAAAATGACTTATTTTAGGAGCAAAAACTGTTCCAAGTACGCATGTTTGAGTTCCGTTATATCCATAATGGTATGCTATTTTAAAATTCTACCAGAACAGACTTATGGACAGCATAACATAGTTTTAATCCCTTTAAGCACTTTCTTTTAATTCGAATTATGCTGTGATTAGTTTAATATTGAAATCTGTCAAAAACTTATTTTCGTAAAACCAAATTTTCTCGATACGGGGTATGTCCCGCTAAACGAGGCAATTTTTTTGTGTGAGAATTTTAACGAAAGGTGTGTATCGTCAACGTGGACGTGTGGGATTTTGCAAAACTTGATTTGGAAGTGCCTGCACACCGGAATTAACGCATATCTGTCAAAAAATACCGAATCAGCCTATCCTGACACTTGTTATAACTTTATGTGTGCTTGTAGTTTCACAATGAAACTTATGCCAATATATTTGCAGTGTTACGCTGGTCCTGTGATCCAAGTTTGGTTCGATTCTGAGATCGTTGATAAAATACCGTTTTGTGGGCACCATAGTTCCAATTGACGGGTAATTTTGTGACCGGCTCACCGGAATCTAATTTTGGATATTTTATTGAGGTCATATCATCGTTCTGGACTCGTAGATCCTAAGTTTGATGAATTTGAAGAATTTTATCTTTGACACATTTTTTGGTGCGAAGTGGGCCACATGTGGACCTTGCTTTGACCTAAAAACTGTTAATTCTGCCCATGTGTCTAAATTGGACTTATGGTAGTCAATCCTAGCTATTTCAAGTATTCTGAGAGCATTGGTGATGTTTGTTTCAACATTCGGAGGCGTACTTGAAGATTCTACTTTTACATAGCAATTGACGGAGTTCAGAACCCAGGCAAGTGTACCTTGCCAAACTTGCAGTAGATCTTATTATATTATTTGTTTGTGTTCTCTCTATATATATACTTTTGTGATGTACCTATTCAACCTAGGACCGTGAGAAGTTTTTTAGCGTCCGAACAAGATTCGGGTGTCGATGTCGTACGCGAAGTCGTGTAACATCATTTAGAGAGTTGATTCCACGATCATATTTTGCGTGCTTACTTTACTAAGTACGTCATACCTTAGGACACTTGACATTATTTTATGTAACAAGGTCTTTCTTGAGTTATTCATGGTGATTCTGTATAGGCTTACAGGATTCATAATATGAGACTTGCATATATAGAGATATCATTATGACTAGTTTCACTAGCTAAAGGTCATGATCTTGTGTGTTATGGACATGAGATGATGTGGACATAAGACGCGAGGTTACATTGGGTAGAAAGAGACACACAGGCTACAGGCTGATTATTTATATATATACTATACTACTGGAGGTGCTTTAGACTCTGTATCAGAGCTTAGCATATTTACTACATGATACTACTTGCAGCTATGGGCTCCCCAACACAGAGCCTGTAGTGGTCTAAGCCTGAGTACTAGTGATGATGTCATTGTATATTTCACTTAGCTGGTTACATAGCTTGTCCTGAGAATCTATTTTATATTTACTGTAATTCATTTGCCTTGAGTGTTTATTGTACCTTGCTATGTCCCCTGAGGACCTAGATCCAAATTATGTCCCCAGGTACAACAGAGGAGGATTACCCCAAGATTTATGGGACATGAGCTGACATTGGAGCAGTACTGGCACCAGAGAACGAGGTTGTGCCAGAGGATTTCTCCTGAGTGTTCAGTTACTTACTTAGTTATCTATGCTTATTATTATTTCATATCTGGACTTGACTTATGGACATATCTATTGATGTTATTCTTTTTCCTTTATTTTATCGGGTTGTTCCCCGAGACACTACTTATGTAGACTTGTTGATGGACTATTTTCTTTATCTATTGTCTTGACTGGTCTATCATATTGAATTGTGTTTACTTTCTGTGGATGAGACTTGAATTCTACTGTGATAGATGGTATAGACTTGTGTTTATATTTGTTACAACTTAAGTACACTCTAATGGGTCCATTAAATTGGATTTGTCCATTGGAGTTATGCCACTGGCCATTGCCACATGGCTAGTCCCTCGGTATTTTAGGACTGGGGCATGAAAGTACATTCCAGCCAATGTATTCCAAACATCAGCTGCACTGCAGATTGACTTCATTATCCCAACTATAGATGGAGACACAGAAGTCGGCATCCAGAAAACCACCAAAGAATTAAGGTGACTCTATGTGCTCCACTCATCACTCGTCTTATCCTCTGGCTTAGTGCACTCTTCCTTCACATATTTTTCAAGTCCCTTGGTTCGAAGGCTCAACAATGCCCTCCTAGACCAACTTAGGTAGTTTCTCGTACACTCAAGTTCGATGTCATTAGGCAGCAACTCTATATTCTTTATCACCTGCGATAGTTCTGGTGCGGGCACGACTGCCCTACAGGATGAGGTCTCCTCTAATTTGGTCTAAAATTCCCTGGCCACCCCCTCTAGTATCTCTTTCAACTCCTGACTAGTATCAGGTGTTCCCATCTCCACAGTTCCACACAAGGACGAGGTTAAACACAACTCAAATACATGTCGTGTGCCTATATGCGATTATGACTTTCTCCATCTATCTGTACACCCCCAAAATCATGCGGCATGAGAGATACACAATGGATAAAACATGTCAGAACAAGGGCTAGAAATAGAGATTTATGCAAAACTTTTTAGGAAGTATGCTCTTTAATCTCAGAACCCACGTTGAAATCAAAATCAGAGGATCACACAGGAGTTCCTATCTGATTATCCACGATCCAACGATGGGTTTGGCGACACCAGCAGGAAAATTCGTAGGGAACGTCGACGACACCCGGGGGTAGGGGCGCTTCCACGCACAGAGAAAGGCGGGGGGGGGAGGGTGAGAGACAGGAGAAAGGAAAATTATATTTTTTTTGGAAAAATGATTCAGAACTTGATACCATATTGAAAGACTTAATTAATTTATTTCCCAAAGTGGGAGTACATATATATAGGATAAGGCTAGCCTCCTCCTTATATTCTATCCAATGTTTGGACTAAATAAGTTCACAGAACTCAACTGTTATTAATATTTATATATATATATATAATATTTTCTAGAAATTTGATAAGAGCAGAAAGGAAAATAAGTGTTACCGGCCTCCGGGAAAGTCGTTCACGAAGCACTGCCCTAAGAGTTGATTCGAGGTCTATGTGTAGACGTTTCTCAGAAGCTCCTAGTGGTAAAATCTTCTGAATACCGAGTTATCTTCGTTGCATACAACTCAGAGAGATAGACCAAACTTAGCTCTGCCCAGACCAAACTTAGCTCCTAGTGGTAACACCCCATTCCGCTCAAGCGAACTGCCATCTCAAACGGCAATAGTGCAGCTGTCCTGACCCGCTTTGTCTCGATCAAGAAGCAAAGGATATCCAGACTTGTCCCTATAGGAATCCGGCTTAGGCTTTCAGAGGCTCGCTTGACGTATCGCTCTACCGAGGCGAATTATCGCTAAGGTGGGTGGCTACGGTGAACTTGTCTTTGCTTAGCCAGCACACATAAAATCTGGAATATTCATGCTAGTCGCTAGGTGATTTACCCCTGTATGCTAATAAATCCAACGCACCTAGCTAAGGAAATAATCCTAACTTGTATTGCTTGCTAGAACATGGAAATAAAATACTGCTTATATTCAGACCCTCGTATGCTAAGTTCCTAACGGTTTCATCTCTCGGCTTACCTTCGGGTCTGAGCAAACGTGTTTACTTATGTTCCTTAGGAACGCATACTTGTCTGCTTGAATGTTGCCATGTTTTCATCCAAACCCCGAGAGTCTACTAAGTAGTCGTTCCGCGCATGGAAGAACCTGAAAGTGTTCGGGACCGTTAGGTCACCAAGGCAATTCCCGAACCAGGGAATGTGCACCCTGAATAAATAAAACACTGAATCACAGCTCGTGGAGCAAACTACTGAATCAACGTTCCTGCCTCAACAAGTTTAATATATATATATCCTGACTCGAACTCGTTCCATATAACTTATTCATATATATATATATCCTGCCTTGAACTTGTTCTTAAACCTGACCCTGACCTGTATGTCGCGGACAACTTGTTTCAAGTGAGATTCTCCTGATATCTGTTCCTGCGGACGGTCTCCGGGGCACCGGGCCGATCCGATCCGGACAGGAACCCCTGTTAGTCTACCTGCTACGGGCAGAATGGCGTATAGCGCTTGTAAACTTATCCTTCACGCCATTCTTGCTCACAGACTAAGTAGCCGCCTGACTCGGAAGGAATGACCTGTAGCGCTCCTGATCCGTGCGTTGCTTTTCATTTCTTTCATGTGCTACACCTGTCCTTTATGGCTATGCCAGCGACTCCTGTTCATATAGATAAGTCATCCTCGCTTAGCGGCTATCCGCATGCGAGTTACTGCATCGCATCAACGAACAACTGAACACCTGAACGATCATGTTAAAATGACCCTCGTGTTTGCATATGCTATGCCCCTGAATGCTTATACATGCTCCTGCTCGAATTAACAATGTCTGCCTCAATATTTGCCTTGGACAGGGAAGGAGATGGTAAGTTGGTAAGTCTCACCGTGTTTCCTCTAACATCGCACGGCGCACTGCCCGACACGTTAGGCTATTCAATATTTGCATAAAACTGATCCTAAGGCAACTAGAAAGACAACTTAATAGTTGTGCACGGAACCTGTATTACGTGTTTGGATTTGTCGAGCGGGCGAGTAGCTTCCCCACCAGTGCATTCAATGTACTGATAATCCACCAGTTGGTATGCAGGGTGTGGGAGAACCTCGTTCGGTGCGGATGCCTCCAACGTGCGTGCTAAGGCTAGGAGTTCCCTATGAAGCCTTGCAACGGTGCGTCCGGGACTAAAGCACATATACAAGACATAATGTTGGAGCGTCGCCTGACCATCGCCTATACAATCATTCCACAGTTGTAGCCACTTGGCACGCTTTTACTATTCCAGAGAGAGGCTTAAGTGACTTATAATTTCGGCTATACGCCGCCTGTAACACATGTTTATATCAATAAAAGAGTTGCTTTACTTCAAACTTGTATTTTAATGCTTCCGCTATATTTGTCAACTCAGTGAACCTGTTACCGATCACCTATGCGTTCATGACTCCGCTGCACTCGGACAATCTGTGTGACTCTGTGGCTTAGAACTCTTGCCGCCAGCCAATGAACCATGGCCTTGCACGGGCGTTGATCACGCTCGTGCGGCATCACGCCCGGATGGGTAAAGCTATCGTCCCGCGGGAGCGCTGGCGAGGGTAATTCCCGCCTAGCGGGGACGGCCGAAATAGCCTGCGGGAGATCGGGACGTGACATGTTGGTATCAGAGCCTGGCTTCTACGCCTTTGGACTTCGATTCGATATCTCTGTTTTAAAAGCTCGTTCTTGGGTTATGTGCACGCTCTCTCTATGCCTAGATAGGATGTTCCAACAATAAGTCTAAATACTTTCAAAATACGTTTTGAATGATATGATTGCTTGTCTGGTTGTATGCTGCGAGTGGCCTTTGTGCCAACCTGTGCGAACCCTTGAGAGTATCGCTAGTAGCTTGTCCGATTTTCACTAACTCTAAGTTTGGTTGAATGCATCTATTCGAGGGACGCCTTGAACTAGTGCACCATCCAAGACTTAAGGAAAGGTGAAACTCGAGTGCTGAGACTTCACTATCACTAAGCTGGTTGACGTGTTCACGCTAGAAGTGCACTTCAAAAGTGCGCACGATCTAGTCTAAGCGATATGCTGATTTTGAAGCTTGTGCAAGTGAATATCCAAATAAACAAGTACAACGACTTGTCTAGGATTGCCTCAACCCTAGATCACTGCTTGTCCTTAGTTAGTCTCGAGGACGAGACTTTTTCTAAGTTGGGTAGGATGTAACACCCCGTTCCGCTCAAGCGGACTGCCGTCTCAAACGGCAATAGTGCAGTTGTCCCGACCCGCTTTGCCTCGATCAAGAAGCAAAGGATATCCAGACTTGTCCCTACAGGAATCCAGCTTAGGCTTTCAGAGGCTCGCTTGACGTATCGCTCTACCGAGGCGAATCATCGCTAAGGTGGGTGGCTACGGTGAACTTGTCTTTGCTTAGCCAGCACACATAAAATCTGGAATATTCATGCTAGTCGCTAGGTAATTTACCCCTGCATGCTAATAAATCCAACGCACCTAGCTAAGGGAATAATCCCAACTTGTATTTCTTGCTAGAACATAGAAATAAAATACTGCTTATATTCAGACCCTCGCATGCTAAGTCCCTAACGGTTTCATCTCTCGGCTTACCTTCAGGTCCGAGCAAACGTGTTTACTTATGTTCCTTAGAAACGCATGCTTGTCTGCTTGAATGTTGCCATGTTTTCATCCAAACCCCGGAAGACTACTAAGTAGTCGTTCCGCGCATGGAAGAACCTGAAAGTGTTCGGGACCATTAGGTTACCAAGGCAATTCCCGAACCAGGGAATGTGCACCCTGAATAAATAAAATACTGAATCATAGCTCGTGGAGCAAACTACTGAATCAACGTTCCTGCCTCAACAAGTTCCATATATATATATCCTGACTCGAACTTGTTCCATATAACTTGTTCATATATATATATCCTGCCTTGAACTTGTTCCTGAACCTGACCCTGACCTGCATGTCGCGGACAACTTGTTTCAAGTGAGATTCTCCTGATCTCTGTTCCTGCGGACGGTCTCCGGGGAACCGGGCCGATCCGATCCGGACAGGAACCCCTGTTAGTCTACCTGCTACGGGCAGAATGGCGTGTAGCGCCTGTGAACTTATCCTTCACGCCATTCTTGCTCACAGACTAAGTAGCCGCCTGACTCGGAAGGAATGACCTGTAGCGCTCCTGATCCGTGCGTTGCTTTTGATTTCTTTTATGTGCTATACCTGTCCTTTATGGCTATGCCAGCGACTCCTGTTCATATAGATAAGTCATCCTCGCTTAGCGGCTATCCGCATGCGAGTTACTGCATCGCATCAACGAACAACTGAACACCTGAACGATCATGTTAAAATGACCCTCGTGTTTGCATATGCTATGCCCCTGAATGCTTATACATGCTCCTGCTCGAATTAACAATGTTTGCCTCAATATTTGCCTTGGACAGGGAAGGAGATGGTAAGTTGGTAAGTCTCGCCGTGTTTCCTCTAACATCGCACGGCGCACTGCCCGACACGTTAGGCTATTCAATATTTGCATAAAACTGATCCTAAGGCAACAAGAAAGACAACTTAATAGTTGTGCACGGAACCTGTATTACGTGTTTGGATTTGTCGAGCGGGCGAGTAGCTTCCCCACCAGTGCATTCAATGTACTGATAATCCACCAGTTTGTATGCAGGGTGCGAGAGAACCTCGTTCGGTGCGGATGCCTCCAACGTGCGTGCTAAGGCCAGGAGTTCCCTCTGAAGCCTTGCAACGGTGCGTCCGGGACTGAAGCACATATACAAGACATAATGTTGGAGCGTCGCCTGACCATCGCCTGTACAATCATTCCACAGTTGTAGCCACTTGGCACGCTTTTACTATTCCAGAGAGAGAGGCTTGAGTGACTTATAATCTCGGCTATACGCCGCCTGTAACACATGTTTATATCAATAAAAGAGTTGATTTACTTCAAACTTGTGTTTCAATGCTTCCGCTATATTTGTCAACTCAGTGAACCTGTTACCGATCGTCTATGCGTTCATGACTCCGTTGCACTCGGACAATCTGTGCAACTCTGTAGCTTAGAACTCTTGCCGCCAGCCAATGAACCATGGCCTTGCACGGGCGTGGATCACGCTCGTGCGGCATCACGCCCGGATGGATAAAGCGATCGTCCCGCGGGGGCGCTGGCGAGGGTGATTCTCGCCTAGCAGGGATGGCCGAAATAGCCTGCGGGAGATCGGGGCGTGATACCGCAGGTGTGGACATGTACCCTCACCCGTTACGCACGCCTAACCGAACCGAACCGAACCGAGCCGGGCCGGGCCGGGCGGCGGCAATGGTGGGCGCGCGTGTCCCAAGGGGTTCACCACACAACATCTTAAGAGAGCAATAAAGAAGAACTAATATATACATACAAGGGGGAAGAGGTCCAATCGATGTGGGACTAAAATAAAATGAGAAAGTTGAGCTTTTGCTCACATGTGTATGAAAATATATACACAGCCAACATTCCCCCCAAAAGGTCAAGTTTCAAAATATATGTGACAAAGAAATTAAAAGTGAAGAGTTTCTGGGCAGGTATATACTATGCATAGATGAGATGGACTATAGCCTTGAATCTCTCTTAGTGACTATCGTCTTTGTTTGAAAATGTGCTTAATGGACTATGCCTTAAATCAGACTTCTTATACCAGATTCAGAAAAATAGCACAAATAGTACGTTAGAGGTTCTGGGTCTAACGGGTGACACTTTTGGTTGACCATGCACACTTATTCCAAATTTATAAGAGTTGTCTAGGATCGCCCTGTCCCATAGTCGCGGCCTTCACAACCTCTCATATAGGTAAGTCCTTAAGGGTTGGTGATATGTGTTAACCCCGCATATCATCTTGGACCTATTAAGAGTTTTAGAACTCATCCAAACCATATAACTCAAGAACACTGTCACCATAGGGATGGGGAATCATTGTATGCATGTACAGCCACTTGGGCATTATTGTAATAAGATTTTAATCGCGGGTCAGTGTTCCATAAAAGTCACCTAAGTCCAGCTTGTTCCTATCCATTGAACCGGCTTCTTGGGATCTTCAGTCAGACTCGGTTGGGTTTCCACTGCTGGTGACTTTACTTGTAGGCTTAACCCCATCCCCCTCGATGATTCTAAGATCAAATTCCTAGACAGTGTGGCATCCCGTTCCTCCTGTTCGAGGAGCACGGCTAAGAAATACAAGATGGTATCGTTCAATCGGGATAGATTGAAACAAGAACTCGTCCTCGTTATGGATTTGCTTCTTCGGAATCGATTCCCATATTCAGTGGACCGTACCCCCGGGATCGACTTAGCGGCAGAGTCAGGAGGGACCTCTCCGCTGTTATCTTTTATTGCCTCGGATTTCGATATCGCTTGTTGCTTTCGTACTTTGAGTTGGTTTTCGGATTTGCTTATTTTTCTTGAACGATTTCGATGGATTTCATTGTTTTCGTTCATTGAACTGTATTTCAATTTTGAGATTGGAAAGAGTGAAAGAGGTATTGATCGAGCTGTTCGTGATGCAGGTGAACGAGCAGTAGGCGGCTTACGAGCGGAGTCTTGAAGTGCCTCTTTTCCTTCTCTCTTCCAACCATCTAAGTGAGTGGCTACCATCCCGATTAGCTAGCCCTTCTTCCAAGTCTTCACACCTATAAATCTTGTATTCTTGTTGTCCCGGTCAGACGATACCAAGTAATAACTAAAAGACTACAAGATAATAAGGGAATAGACTTGGATTATTGCTTGTCAACTAAACTTGTGAACGGTTGCCTTATTGTATGCTAGTTCATTTCAAATGTTCTATACATGCTTCAAATTTAGTTAGAATGCATCTTCTTCCATAAATTGTGCTAAGTATGGAATACACTTGTTATGAAATAAACTATCAGGAAGACTATGCAAAACGAATCATGCAATGTTGCTTGTCTCATGTTCATATTGCCTCAACTGCATCAACGTTAACGTATCATGAACGATCGATCATGGACAACTTGTGCACAAGGCCAATGGTTCCTGCGGACGTTTGCTGGTGTCACGCCCCGATCTTCCGAAGGCTAAATCGGTCGTTCCCGCTATACGAGAATCACCGCGCCAGTGCTCCCGCAAAATAATGGCTTTATGACCCATCCTGGCGTGATGTCGCACGAGCATGAGCCATGCCCGTGCAAGGCCGTGGTTCATTGGCTGGCGATAAGAGTTCTAAGCCATAGAGTCGCACAGATTGTCCGAGTGCAGCGGAGTTATAAACGCATAGCGATTTGGTAACAGGTTCACTGAGTTGACAATATAGCGGAAGCATTGAAACACAAGTTGAAGTAAAGCAACTCTTTTTATTGATATAAACATGTGTAACAGGCGGCGCATAGCCGAGATTACAAGTCGCTCAAGCCTCTCTCTCTGAAACAGAAAAAGCGTGCCAAGTGGCTACAATTATGGAATGATTGTACAGACGATGTTCATGCAATGTTCACAATATTATGTCTTGTATATGTGCTTCTGTTCCGGACGCAATGCTGTTTCGGAGTGATCTCGATGCCTTAGCATGCACGAAGGAGCATCCGCACCGAACGAGGTTCTCCCGCACCCTGCATACAAACTGTTGGATTATCAGTACATTGAATGCACTAGTGGGGAAGCTACTCGCCCGCTCGACAAATCTAAACACGTAATATAAGTTCCGTGCACCAACTATCAAGTTATCTTTCTAGTTGCCTTAGGATCAGTTTCATACAAGATTTGAATAGCCTACTCGTGTGGCAGTGCGCCGTGCGACATGAGAAAAAACACGGCGAGACTTACCAACTTACCATTTGGCCTTCCCTGTCCAAGGCAAATATTATTAATTCATACACGGGCAAGTATAAACATTCAGAGGCATTCATAATAAAAACCAAGACAATAGCATATGCAACACGAGAGTCATTGTATCATGATCGTTCTGGTGTTCAGTTATTTCTTGATGCGATGCAATGACTCACACGCGGATAGCCGCTAAGCGAGGATGACTTATCTATATGAACATTTGTCGCTGGCATAGCCATAAAGGACCGTTTATAGTCGATGAACGAGGATGGTATACAACGAAGCACGTAAGGCACTACACACCATCCTATCTGCACGTGAGACTATAGTGAAGTTCCATCCGGATCGGAACGGTCCCAGTACCCCGGTGACCGCCCGTGGAACAAGATTCGAAGATCACCTTTTTCAAGTTGTCCGCGATATGCTGGTCAGGGTCTTTCCAAATCCATAACTTGATATGATAATCCATGATTCGTGATCTAAAATGAGTGTTTGCTCCAAGAGCTGAGATTCATTCGTTACATGACGTGATTCTCGTTCAGATATAAAATTGATGTGATTATCATTCAGTTGCAACGTAATAGGACTCTCGTTCAATATTCATTTACCCTGATGCATGCCCCTGGTTCGGGGATTGCCTTGGCGACCCAACGGTCCCGGATAGTTGCAGGTTCATTCTGGCACAGAGCGACTACGTAGTAGTCTCCCGGAGTTTGGATGAAAATAAGGCAACATACAAGCAGACAAGCATGTATTTGTTTAAACACAACATTCATTTTAGCTCGGTCCCGAAGGTAAGTCGAGAGTTAGATCGTTAGGGGACTTCCCGAGCGACACGTTCTAGGGTAGCATGCGAGGGTCTGAACATATATAAAAGCAATATTTCATTTCAATGTTCTAGCATAAGCAATACGAGTTGGGATTATTCCCTTAGCTAGGTGCGTTGGATTTTTATTAGCATGCAGGGGTGATTTACCTAGCGAGTAGCATATATCATTCCAGATTTAATGTGTGCTGGCTATGCAAAGACAAGTTCACCGTAGCCACCCACCTTAGCGATGATTCGCCTCGGTAGAGTGATACGTCAAGCGAGCCTCTGAAAGCCTAAGCCGAATCCTATAGAGACAAGTCTGGATATCCTTTGCTTCTCGTTTGAGGCAAAGCGGGTCGGGACAGTTGCACTTTTGCCGTTTGAGTCGGCAGTCTGCTTGAACGGAACGGGGTGTTACATCTGGGGCACTGGCACCGATCCGATCCGGACAGAACTTCACGATAGTCTCACGCATCTGGATAGGGTGGACTGTGGCACTCACGAATCATGGCTACATGCCATCCTCGTTCAAGACTAAATCGTCCATTATGGCTTCTAGCCAGTGATCCCAACGTGTATATTTAAACCTATTGCAAACTAACTTGTGTCTTCGTGGCAGGGAAGGCATGGTAAGTATTGTGCAGGTAGTTCAGACGGACAGGTAAAAGCTATCGAACGGTGGCAAGTTTATTTCAGTAAATTCTATATGCTGCTTACTTGTAAATGAACTAAGGCAAGATAAAAAACCACAAATAATATGCATGCTTCATATAAACAACGTGTTGATTGGTATAGTTGGGTTAGCTCGCCTTCACCAGTATGTTTCGACATACTGACCCTCGTTAAAACAGGTTTCCCACACTAAGACAAACCGAACGAGGAGCCGAAGTCGTCATCCCAATACAGTCCAGCTGTAGGCGCATCCTGATCACGCCACTTTTTGAAGTACTTGAAGGAAGGAGCTTGCAACTCTGTACACAATGCAGCTCCGTGGCAAAGCCGTCCTCCAACCCGGAGGTCTTTATCATTTTAAAGTTTAGTAAAGGGATGTAATGTATAGGACTGCTATCTCTTTTTGTGTCACCACTTTTGTAAGCCTGTGCGACAAATTAGCCGACTCGTTCAAGAGTTTGTAATAGATGTTCATTATCAATAAAAAGAACTTTTTCATGTTTTAAATCTGTGTTTCAATTTATTTGCGTACTCTGAATATGTGCTCGTTATGCAAAATACTTTAGCCTTGTGCGGGCGCAACCCCAGGCCCGCACGACCGTCACGCCGAAGGACGCCCCAACGATTCAGCAAAATTGGGTCGTGACAGACAGACCCTTCGTCAAGTGGTCTGCAAGGTTCTTTTCTGACTTTATATAGTCAACAACCACATATTTTCCCAATAGGCTATTTATAGACTTGAAGCGCAGCTGCAGGTACCTATTCATCTTAGCATTCACAGAATCATGCTTTAGTAGTTCCATAACATATTTATTATCATAGTTTATTGAAATTGCAGGAACATGACTAATAGAAATAGGTGTATGCATAATAAGGTTTTTTAGCCATTCGGCTTCTGTACATGTAGTATCCAAGGCTATCATTTTGGAGTCCATTGTACTCCTAACTATGATAGTTTGTTTACATAAGCCCTAGGAGATTGCAGCTCCTCCTAGAGTAAAAATATATCCAATAGTTGATTTTATATCATATGAGTCAGTTATCCAGTAGTTGATTTTATATCATGAGTCAGTTATCCAGTTTGCATCTGAATAACCTTCTATGATATCAGGGTGTCTAGTATAGTACAGCATATAATCTAGAGTACCCCTAAGATATCTAAATACTCTTTCTAATGCTATCCAATGTAACTGATTTGGTTTACTAGTATATCTACTTAGTCTTCTAATAGCAAATACAATATCAGGTCTGGTCCTGTTCGATATATACACGAGAGAACCTATCATCTGTGAATATCTATATTGTTCCATGGGAGAACCCTCATTCTTCTTGAGAATAACACTACTGTCATAAGGAGTAAGGACAAGTTTCTTATCAAAATACTCAAATTTTCTTAGTATTTTCTCGATAGAGTGTGCTAAGGATAGAGTATAGACCTCCTTGTATTTGAAAAGTTGCATGCCTAAAATCAAGTTGGCTTTACCTAGATCTTTCATATCAAACTGGCTGGATAAATAGTCCTTGGTATTAATTATCAATTCCAGTAATGATCCAAGAATAAGGATGTCATCTACATCCAAACATATGATGACACAACTTTTATCTATAATTTTGGAGTATATACATTTGTCATACTCATTTGGCATGAAACCATATTCTGAGATAACTATGTGAAATTTGTTGTGTCATTGCTTGGGAGCTTGCTTTAGGCCATAAAGAGATTTAACTAATCTTCAAACTTTCTTTTAATGGCCTTTAGCAATAAAACCTTTAGGTTGCTCTATGTAGATTTCTTCCTCTAGGTCCCTATTTAGAAATGTTGTCTTTACATCCATTTGATGGATTAACATATTATGAATATATGTTAAGGCTAGAAGGGTTCTGATAGAGGTGATCTTAGCTACAGGTGAGTAGGTATCAAAATAATCTAATTCATTTTTCTGGGTAAAATCTTTGGCTACTAATCTAGTCTTGTATTTCTCTATAGTACCATCAGCTCTAAGTTTTTTTTGAATATCCACTTACAATCTATAGATTTACTACTTAAATGTAGGTCTGCTAGAAACCAAGTATTGTTCTCCATTATGGATTTATACTCACTGTTAATGGCTTCTTTCCAGAAAGGGACATCAGAAGAACATATTACTTCTTCATAAGTTGAGGGATCACCCTCTATCAAAAAGGTGAAGAAACCTTCTCCTAACTTCTTTTTAATTCTTTCTCTTTTACTCCTTCTAGGTTCTATATTTTGTTCGGGTTGTGAACTAGATATTTGAACATGAGAGCTAGTGGACGGAACAAGAGAGGAGTTGGAGGGAGAGAAAGAAATTCTATATTTGAAAGGATATATATTCTCAAAGTAAACTACATCTCTTGCTTCTATAATAGTATTGTTAGATATTTTATTTACTTATGAGTGAGTAACAAGAAATCAATTGGTATTGCTATCTAGAGCATATCCTATGAATACAACATCTACAGTCTTAGGTCCAATCTTCCTCTTTTTAGGTTCAAGAATTCCTACTTTAGCCGGACATCCCCAAACTTTGAGATAATGGATCCTAGGAGCGCCCTTTCCATAATTCATAGGGAGTATTATCATTAGACTTACTAGGAATCCTATTAAGGATATAACAGGCAGATAACAATGCTTCTCCCCATAAATTATCGGGAGCACCTGAGATGAGGAGCATGGCATTCACCATGTCTAACAGAGTGTGATTCTTTCTTTCAGCAACTCCGTTGGACTGTGGTGAATATGGAGCAGTTACCTCATGAATTATTTTGTGTTCTTCACAAAAATTGGTCATATTATTTGATGTATACTCTCCACCATGATTTGATCTAAGAATCTTATTCTTCCTCTCTAACTTGTTCTCAGCTTCAGATTTATAGACCTTAAATCTGTCTAGAACTTCATCTTTGGTTTTGAGAAGATATGTATAACAATACTTTGAGTGATCATCTATAAAGGTAACAAAGTATATTCTACTGTTTTGGGTTAAAACCCTATTTGAGTCACACACATCACTATGAACTAGCTCTAGAAGGTCAGAGTTTCTTGCTACAGATTTGAAAGGTAGCCTAGTGTGTTTGGCTTGAACACAGATCTTACACTTGTGTTTATCATCTATTGGAGTCTTAAGAATAAGATCTAAGTTTATCATCCTTCTTAGGGAACCTAGATTTACATGACCTAATCTATTGTGCCACACATTTGAAGATTCTACATTGGAAACAACAAAAGAAGGATCTAAAATTTTATTTACGGTACTCAAAATAAAAAGACCATCTCTTACAAATTATTTTTCAATAAAAGAGACATTCTTACAAAATACTACTTTATTTGTCTCCATAACAATCATGTAACCTGAAGCTACAAGAAGTGACCCACTAACTAAATTCCTTCTGATAGACGGCACATATAACACATCATGAAGAGTCAGAGTTTTTTCTGATGCCATCTTTAGATCTATTCATCCTCTTCTTATAATCTTTGCCGCTGAGCCATCTCCTAGAGTTACACCTCCTCCATCTGATTCGTGATAGTTTAAAAAATAGGAGCGATCAAAGAAAACATGAACATTAGCTCCAGAATCCAACCACGAATCGTCAGAATGGTAGAAAATATTGACTAAGGGTTGATAGCTTACATACCTGAAGGAACTAGAAGAGCCTTTGAGAAGCTTGTTTGCTTCTGGTTTGGCAGGACGTTTTCCTTTGTAAGAAGTCTGGATAGCTTCCTTCTTTCTATGAAAATAGTTGGTGGCCATATGGTTTATTTTACTACACACAAAATAAAATCTCTTCTGATCCTGAGTCTGATTGAAGTTTCTTGGTTTATGGTGATGATGGTATTGGTGGTGAGGCTGAAGGTTCTGCTTCTTCTTGAAGAGGTTCCTTTTGGTTTTTGATGATGATGAGGCTTGGGTTTGCCTCTGGATTCTACTAGGTTTACCTTAGCTTTAGACTCAGACTTAGGGTTAGACCTTAGCCTAATTTGTTCTCTGTTCTAATTTTCTTTAGGACTTGAGCAAAGGTAAGGTCACCTTGAGTATGAATAAGGTCTTTCTTGACATCAGATCAAGAAGGAGGAAGCTTGTCTATTAAGCAGGCTATTTTATACTCAGTAGAGAAGAATGTGTCTTTGGCTTGAATATGCCTAAGGTATTCTTGAAATTCATGTATTTGGTCATTCATAGGTTTATTATCTATCATAAAGTATCTGTTGAGTGAGAAAAAAATTGAATCTTCCAATTCCAGCATCATCACAGCTATATTCATCTTCCAGGGCATCACAAAGTTCTTTAGCACTTTTGTATTCAAAGAATATGTCATATAGTGATTCAGACAAAGTGTTTCGAATTCTATGGAAGCAATGGTAGTCTATTTTCTTAGGGTCTTGGGTCTAGTGGAGTCAGAGGACTTGGATACACCTATGTCAGACTCAGTGTTATCAGAGTCATTTGTGATTGGTGTGGAACCATCAATGGCTGAGATCAATGCTAAGGTAGTGAGCCAAATTTTATCTGACTTTACCATCTCTTAAAGTAGGTCCCGTTGAACTTTGTAGGTTTAGCAGTAAAAGTCTCATCATTGCCAGTCATGGTTGCTAATGAGAAAAGTCTGAAACTGAAAGATACGTAATTACTCAATAACAATTTCCAATAATCTAGAATAATAGTTCAAGTAATTTTCTAATCAATCTTAAAATTTTTAGTCTATCAAGTGTAGATTAACTTGGATTAACTGTAGGAGCCGGTTCCCAGCTAGCGGTGGTCCGAAGACACTTAAATACCGTGTCGCTTAGGACTATTTACACCCGGTTGACAGAAGAACCCTTTCGACTTGTTTCCAAATTTATCTCTACTTTTAGAATTCAGAATCAAAGAGATTTGCAATTATACTTTAGCTATTTCTTACTTGTAGAAAATTATTTCTAATATTGTTCTAAGTTGCAGTAGAAATATATCCAAGTATTATTTTATAACAGGTGTGAACTTGTTATATAACAAGTAGACAATTTTATCACAAAATAGGAAATTATATCTATATAACAAAATTGCTTAAAGAAGTATAATACAGCTCAAGTAAAGAAGTCTGATACAATTCAATTATGTCTATAAACAAAGTTGTTTAAAGAAATTTAGAACAACAGTGGACAAAATGACTTATGCAACGCAACTAACAAGTTTTGTTAACATACAAATGTTGCACCAACCCAACAGTGCTTGTCAATATGGTATCAATTAAATCAAAATTTATACTTGACAATAGTTACCGAGTTTGTGCTATAAAATTAGTTGGTTATGCACAACAAACAGTAAGTAAGAATTTTTAAATCGGAAGAGTGAAGTTGTATACAGCTTACACGTTAGAACAGTTCTCAATTTGAACTATAAATTAGAAATGAATCAACTCTTAGATTGTTGTTAATATATATATATATATATATATATATAATTTTTTAGAAATTTGATAAGAGAAGAAAGAAAAGTAAGTGTTACCGGCCTCCGGAGAAGTCGTGCACGAAGCACTACCCTAAGAGTTGATCCAAGGTCTATGTGCAGACATTTCTCGGAAGCTCCTAGTGGTAAAATTCCCTAACTACCGGGTTCTCTTCGTTGCACACAACTCAGAGAGAGAGACCGAATTTAGCTCTGCCCAGAGCAAAGTTTAGAGAACATAATGTGGTTCGAGAGAAGAGTGAGAGAGAGATTTCACATTGGAGAATTTTATGTAGAAAAGAATTGAAATAAGAACCTCAACAAATATATAGGGAGAGAACCAAGCCTTCACTATAGACAAAAGAATAAATGATATTAATCCCGGCGTTTAATGTGTAATGGAAAAAAAAAATTTGTGGGAGAGAATTTTGGCACGTAAATGGAGCTGTCACATGTTTAAAAGGTAGAAAATGAATTTGAACATAGGGAGTAATAAATGTCCAACGTTCAAGATTTGAACGAGTCAAATAGGTTCAAAAAAATAAAGGGGAGCAAAAAGATTTTTGGATCCCAGCCCGAACCCGAAGAGTAAATTGGATCGGCATTCGGCGCCCACAGACGTGGGCACGTACCCGCATCCGTTACGCTGGCCAAACCGAGCCAGGCCGGACGGCGGCGCCAGCGCGCGCGTGTGGACCAAGGGGTTCCCCACACAACATCTTAAGAGAGCAATGAAAAAGAACTAATATATACATACAAGGAGAAAGAAGTCTAACCGATGTGGAACTAAAATAAAAAGAAAAAGCTGAACTTTTGTTCACATGTATATGAAAATATATACACAGCCAACAACGGAATATAAAGAGCTACAAACAAGTAGAAGGTGAAGGAACACAACTTAGATAGCACAGACTGTTTAAATTTGTCACCCTGCAAACTTATTAAGAGCTGCTACAACTACAGTCGTACAGTCTTAAGTATCATTGTGTATAGTTGTTTAAATCAAATCATAGGTATAACTAATATTATGCGCTCAAGTTAATTCGAAGTAAATAGTTAACCTCACGTATAGAAGTAGGCAACTCTATGTTTGGAGTAAGAAAAAAATGGACATGGTCAAATTCATTCTCTTTCAAATGATCACAAGTCAAATATAGTTTGCTTGCTGCTTGTGAATTCTAAATCAAAATGGTCAAACTTAAAAGGAAAAGTTTGATCAGATAATAAATTTATCACGATTCTTAATTATGTTATTAAAAAAAAGAAATTTCGCAGCACATTTCTAACTTCATTGGTTCTTAATTATAGTTGTTTTAATTCTACATCTAAACACTTGACTAATGATACAGTACTACACAATATTATATTCAATAATGCTAAGTTTACTACCAAATGCTTATAACTTTTTTACAATCCTCTCATCCTCTCCTGCTACGTGGGCCACCCATGGGGTGTGTGGAGTGTAAAAAGGTTGTAAGCATTTGGCAGTAAACATAACATTATTGATTATATTAGCCATTCATTCATTATCTCTGTACGTTGCTTCCTCTTTTCTTTCCTAAGAGAACAAATTTTTATTTCCTATATTAATAGAAAGAGATCAGATATTATTACCAATCCGATGACATCGCATCGAAAGAGAATCGCGGTCGAGGGGAAGTCGGCTACTGTCGGTCGTAGTTGGAGCACGGACTGGCTATTCCTGCAGCAGCGGTCGACGATGAACCGACTGCAGCAACATGCTGAAAGTGACGCTAAGTAGAGCGCCGACACCACGTGGAGTTTGATGACGTCTGCTCCGGGGTCGAGGGCGGTGGGATCTCTAGACCAGTGGCCGGGGATTTCACATCTTCTAGCAAAAAATTCTATTGCTTTTCGTTCGTGTTGTAAAAGTGAAAGAGAGAAAGAGAACATGGTAGCCTAATGGATACTTTGAACTTTCTCATTGATAAATTCATCAAGGGCGGTCTCCATTCTAACCAACTGAGAATCAATGGTCTAAATGTAGGCATTGATATAGTTCTCAATAAACTATTTATCAAACTATTTGATTTTATTTATCTCTTTGAGATGGGCATAATATTCATCTTTGAACTTATATCGTTGATCAACGGTATAGTCCTTTTCAAACCAGACTTTGAATTCAACTTCGTCTTCATAATCCTGAACAATAATTCTACGAACACCTTTATTTTGAGTAAAGTCACAATAATTAGGATCTTTAGAAGTGTCATCTTTAAAGATAAGTATAAAACCGCATTTACAGTACCATTTGGACACTATGAAAGGAATGCTATGCCATTTGGTTTAAAAGATACTCCATCTGAATTTCAGAACATTATGAATGAGATATTCATTCAATATTCTTCTTCTTTTTCTCTCTTATATAGATGACATATTGATATTCTCTAATACTATAGAATAACATTTTAAGCATTTAAATGTTTTTAAACATTTAGCTATTAAAAATGGTCTTGTTATATCTGCTCCTAAAATAAAATTATATATATATATATATATATATAGAGAGAGAGAGAGAGAGAGATAGAGGTGATTGTAGATAGGGATAAGGACATCCACATTTGATTTTATTCCAAATCACAACATAATCCATATTGTTGTCCAATTGTATCTCTTTAGAAGAGTTATCTGTTTGTGATTTGGTTGTGAAATATTGTTTGCAAATTGAATACATTTTTGTGGTACGAATGGAGTGGTATGATTGTGTTATTGATAGTTAATAGGATTGTTTGGTTGCTTGTGATGCACTATAGAAAGGTTAAGACTAGCAAATAAGAATTAAGTTTTCAGCAACATCCTAACAATACAAATTGAATTTTTGAATAATCATGAAAGTTTACATCAATTAATTATCATATCCTGAGACTTGGCTTGAATAATCATGTTGTCTGGAGGCCTTATGTCGTCCTAGTAAGATACATTGTAATTGAAATAATGTGTCGGCTTAGAATAAGATTTCTTATTTCATTACACTCGACCACTAGTATACAATATAGTTGTCAAAGATTAGAACTCGTAACTAAAAGTTATTTTCCAAATCGTATTCATAAAGATAAGGTTATATATATATATATATATATATATATATATATATATATATATATATATATATATATATATATATATGTGTGTGTGTGTGTGTGTGTGTGTGTATGTGTGTGTGTGTTCGGTTTTCTTTTGACCTCCCTTTTGCTTTCAGCACTTATTGATCTGTTCTGACAGGTCTGAATTTTCTTTCCCAGATATTGATGCAAATATTGGATCTAATTTATCCCTATATGAAGAAGACAATGTTGATCACCAGGAGTAGAATAATTTTCTTTGTTCTAATTTTTGAATGTATTACTTATGTAGAATCTAGTTGTATAATAATATAATCTAAAATCCTTTTGTAACTAGGCATATGTTGTATAATATCAAGTATCGAAGAATAATTATTAGAAGACTTGTGTACCATTCACTTATGTTTAGAAATATAGTTATATTGTGGATGAGATGTATTCTATCTCATATTGTTATTTGTCTCATTCTTTATCCCATATCCTAGAGCTTTATAGATGATAATCGTGGATACAGATACTAGTATGGAATGAAGTTACTTAATCAACTTGCCATATTCTGACAGCGAAACGTGACAAAGGGAAGCATCAATAAACTAGACCGAGTGTTATTTACTCGAAGAGGACCTGGCATATTTATTGACAAAGCAACAAATGGGCTTTGTCTATTCAACTTATTAAAGACGATATTCCTTCTTCACAGGCCATCAAATTGCTAGTGATTTTGTTTGTTTGTTTTTGAAATTTATATAGTTATGATGCTCTCCAAGTTCACCAAAGATTGGGTAGCCCAATGAATGATTTGGAACATTTGGTATGGAAAGAAAAAAAACTAGACCAGGGAGAACATTGACATTGCAATCTAGAAAAATGTCCTCCAAAGTTCATCTAAAATAATATTTGGTAACTTTGACATATGCTTGCAATAACTTAGGTTAATTAATATTATGCTTTTAAAAAACAAATAAATATAAAAAATTGAGATGTGAGAAAATGAACAATGAACTATTGCTAGACAATACTAGGAGATGTTTATTAGACTAATCAAGATGGTCTTTTCACAATTGTAGCACAATATTAGTAAATGTTTGTTTATTGCTTAATATTTTCTATGCCTAATTGTTGAACCTCTAAGAATTCACTAGATATGGACCTATGCCATATTACTAAAAGCTACACATGAAAATTATAGAAAGACTATTGTACTTTCAAAATTTTTGAAGAGCTGATGTTCCAAGGACATATCATATATAATGATAATATATTTTTTCTTGTGCTCATCTAACATATGCCTAAATGTCAGAAACAAAATGTTTGAAATTTGAAATCATAAGACATGCTTTACCAATATCACCATAAGTTTTTGGAAAATAAAACTAATATCAAGATTACAGATGTATCATGAGGACGAAGAAGATTAAAAAGGCGATTTAGTTCTTGTATTATTTTTTAATGTCTATTATGTTTTCATTGTTGTAATGTTTTATTTTTGTTTGTATTATTTTTCTCTTCGACTGTCTAAGCTTTGTACTTCACTTGATCTTTTTTTCCATAGAAAAATGAAATTAAGTAGTTTTTGGAAGAAGAAAAAATATCAATTATTGTGGCTATAAAGGAGCATTGTTTGAGAATTCATCCATGATCTTCAAAAACTATGGACCGGTCATGGGTTACTACTATAAAATTCACCTAGATTTTAGTTTAGGCATTTACTGTAACATTATAGTAACAACATGTGTCTAGATAAGATATGCAATAATATGAAACTAATATGATGGCAAAGTCGATATGCAATACGTATTGTAATACTAATTTATATGCAATACCTATAGTAATATATAGTTCAAATATTATTTTCCTAAAAATATTTTTTTATGGATAAAAAGTAATTTAATTTTCCACTAACTCAAACTTCCGTAGTAATCTAACACTGCCATAATCCCCTCCCTCTCCTCCTCTAGGGGTGGGCATTATTTGGTTTTAGCCCGAAAATTGACCGAAAATCGAATCGAACCGAACCGAATAAGAGATTCGGATTCGATTTTGAAAATACTAAATTCCTTATTCGGTTTTGATTTTATATTTCGGTTTTGGTCCAAAACCGAAAACCGAATAATATTTATATAATTATGTAAATATGTAAATATCATAATTCTATGCATATTTTGTGATTTTTTTTTTTATTTTGAAAATAATAATTCTATGTATATATTTTGAAGTCAAACTTTGGATACAACTTTGAAATACAATAAATGTCTGTATAAAATTATAATTTTTAATATAATTATCCACGATCTCAACTTTGGATCTGATGTATTAAACAAATAGCAATAGTTCAACCGAACAAACCAAATAGCTTATTCGGTTTGGTTCGGTTTCAATTTTGGCTAATTTCGGTTCGATTTCGGTTTTGTATTTTTAGAATTTCGGTTTATTTGGTTTTAATCATTTTGGTTCGGTTGAAACCATATCTTTGTTTTTTTTTTCTCGAATCTCTTTGTGCCCATTCTTTTTTTTAGCTGAAAATTGCACAAATGTGTGTCCCAATTTCTAGTATGTAATGTAATAAGATAGCAAAGCAATAATGATTATGCAGTTCTAAAGAATGAACCAACAATGTACGAAAGTACCGAACTCGAGTGACCCTTGTGGCAACAGAGAAGAGGTATAAGATCCCGCCTGGGTAGCGAAAGATCAACTATGATGGAAATTTTTTAGATGATTGTATGGTTACAGCTTCAACTGCTATCCTCTGGGATGCAAAAGGCCACTTCCATGGTGCTTTATTGAAATACCATCAATGACGAACACCAATAGAAGCTGAAGCATTAGGCATTTGACTAGCATTGGAGCTTTGCATCAGGAAGAAATTACCTGGAGTCATCATAGAAGGAGATTGCAATGTTGGAGTGGGTGGGATTCTCAACATATGTGGAGTATATATTCCGGAGTGCGACGAGCGTCATTTGTGTGTCGAAAAAACTCGAAAAGTGCATCGAGCGTCGTGTATTGGAACATTTATGGTAAACAAATATTATATTGGATTTCCATCTTTGACTTTAATTATATATTTATGATTGCATTTTTCATATATTAACTTTCCATATAATTGGATTTTCAATTTATGGTAAGCTAATTTATGATTTGATTTCCATTAAATATATGATTGAATGTAATTAGATTTCTATAAATATTTCTGGCTTCCATATATATATTTTCATATGGAAACCCTAATTCATGCAAACGTTTATATAAAGACTCATGCAATATACAATAACATGGAAAAAAGAGAGGAAAAAAGGTGGCAAGAGTGCCATTGCAACTTTGGAGAGTAGAAAGAATGATTGTAGGTCATTTCAGAGAAGGAGATCAATTTGGGGTATTTTATATTATCTTTTTTCTTCGTGGTGGTAATCTATTTTCTGTTCCAAAAAGTTGTGCTTATCCGTGTAGGATCGGTGAGGAGCTTGTAGAGAGTATAATCTCTTTATTCTATTAGTGGAGGTTCTTCAGGGTTGGACTTCGATCGTCCCGTAATTTTTTTTATCTGAATTTTTCACGTAAAAATTTTTGTGTCTGCGATTTGTGTTTGCTATTTTTTGGTTTGTACATTTTGCTCGGTTCTCTCGCAGGTACTCTCTGGTTTGGGAAACAATTTTCGTGTTTCGTTCCCAATAGTATGGTATCAAAGCCAGGTTCTATAATTTCAGAAGGGTGTCAGGAGTTGACAGGCAAACCAGGAAGGATAGATGAACGCGAAGCCGGTGCGCATGGTAAACCTGAATGGTACCAACTATCACTATTGGAGGAGCAAGATAAAGGATCTTCTATTTGTCAAGAAGCTGCATCTGTCGGTATTTGCTTCCGAGAGGCACAATAACGAATTCGAAGAGAACTAAAAGTTCAAGTATATACAGGTGTGTGGATACATCAGGCAATTCCTTGACAAGAACGTGTACAAACACGTTGCAAGTATTGAGCACGCGAGGAAAATATGGGATAAAATAAAATCTTTGTATGCGAAGAAGACCAGGGTAAATAAATTGTTCTGATCTATATGATGATGGGTCTGTGGTACAAAGATGGGGTGTCTATTATGGATCATTTGAGTGAGTTTCAGGACGTAGTTGACCAGCTATCCTCGATGGGAGTCAAGTTCGACGATGAGGTTCAGGGGCTATGACTGCTGTGTACATTGCCAGACTCGTGGGAGACCGTACGAGTGTCTATGATCACTTCTGCTCCGGAAGACGTGGTCAGTCTAGAGTTTGCCAAAAGCGGGGTACTGAAAGAAGAGATGTGGAGACGTTCTCAGGGCACTTCATCCACATCCCACTCAGAGGAGCTTGTTTCAGAGAGCCGTGGAAGGGGTAAAAGCAGGGGTCCTGGCGGTGGTAGAGACAAAAGAAAAGAAAGATCCTAGGGTCGGTACGAGAACTCAGAGTGTTACCATTTTGGCAAGAAGGACCATATCAAGAGGAACTGTTTCGCTTGAAAGAGAGAAAAAGGGCGACAAGGGGAAGAAGGGCGAGAACACTACAGCGGCGGCTTCGGCATATGGAGGCGATCTGATCATTGTAGGTGATGCGGTATTTATGAACCTCACCTACGATGACAACTCTTGGCTGGTGGACTCAGGTGATTCAGTGCACGTATCTCATAACAGAGCACTATTTATTACTTACACAATAGGCGACTGTGGAGTATTGAAGATGGGCAATAGAGATATGTCAAATGCAGTTATCGTTGGAGATATGCATTTGAGGATAAATACGGGTGCAATTCTTGTTCTAATAGATGTTCGTTATGTCCCTGATATCCGTTTCAACCTGGTGTCGGTTGAAAGTTTGGATGATGAGGGTTTCTTCAATCTCTTCAAGAATAGTCACTGGAAGCTTACCAGAGGTTTTGATGGTGATTGCCAGAGGAAGCAAGAGGTCCGAACTATACAATATAGAAGGGAGCGTACATGGGGCACATGAGGTGAATGCAGCTTCTGATGCGTCAACAGAGTTGTGGAACAAGCAGCTCAACCACATCAGGAAGAATGGGATGAGCTACTTGGTGAACAGGAAGGTGATTCCAGGACTCAAGTCTACAAAGCTAGAGAGATGCACGCATTATTTGGCGGGGAAGAAAAATTGGGTGTATTTCCAAAGTCCCCCAAGTTCAAGGAAGCCGGCGTTGCTCGAGTTGATTCACTCGGATGTCTGCGGTCCTATGAAGGTAAAATCTATTGGTGGTACTTCTTACTTTGTAACTTTTATTTATGATTGTTCCAGGAAGGTTTGTTTCTATGCCTTAAAGACCAAGGATCAGGTGCTGCCCATTTTCAAGGAGTTTTAGGCCTCCGTTGAAAGAAAAATGGGCAAGAAGCTTCTATGTGTTTGGTCGGACAATGGCGACAAATATATCGGTCCCTTTGATGCATACTGCAAAGGGCAAGGAATATGACACCAGAAGACTCTGCCAAAGATACCTCAGCTCAATAGTGTAGCAGAATGGATGAACAGGACGCTGATGGAGAGGGTACGGTATTTGTTGTCAGAAGAAAACTTACCGGATAGCTATTGGGGTGAGGCTCTTTACACAACTAATTATATTATTAATTTATCTCCTAGTACTCCTTTGTAGGGTGATGTGCCTGATAAAGTATGGTACGATAAAGAGCCATCATAAAATTACCTGCGAGTGTTTGGTTGTAAGGCTTTCGTGCATCTACTGAAGGACGAAAGATCCAAACTTGAGACGAAGACGAGGCGATACGTCTTTGTCGGTTACGGTCGGGATAAATTTGGCTATAGAATCTATGACCCAGTGGAAAGAAAGCTAAACAGAAGCAGGGACATGATATTCGTCGAGGATCAGACCATGACCAATACTCAAAATTTCGAGATGCCTTCTGAGGCAGAGGAATTGCCTGAGTTAGAGTCATTTTGCTTCAAGCAATTTTCAGAGGACATCGCAGAGGATCCAGTTATGGGGGATCCAGTACATAAAGTTTCTCCCAACCTTGATCATCAGCCTGTTGATGGTGGTCAGGGTGATCTTCAGGAGGATGAGCATGTCGAGGCAGTTCCTGAAGGGGAGGAGGCTGTTAATATACAGCCCGCACCGGTGGTTCCGTTGAGGAGGAGCGATAGAGAACGTTAACCATCTACTAGATACTCACAGGGTGAGTATGTGCTACTGACTGACGGGGGAGAGCCCGAATATTTTGTAGAGGCTATGGAAGACGAATACAGGCATGAGTAGATGGAGGCTATGTAGGAGGAGATGAGTTACTTGGGGGCCAACTCTACTTATGATCTTGGGTGGTTGCCAAAGGACAAGAAGGCTTTGAAGAATCGATGGGTGTTAAGAGTGAAGCAGACAAATGATGCTACTCGCCCTCGATATAAAGCGAGGCTGGTAGTTAAAGGCTGCGGTCAGTGAAAAGGCATAGATTATGATGAGATCTTTTTGCCAGTCGTCAAGCAGTCGTCTATTCGAGTGGTGCTAGCATTGGCATCTAGTTTCGACTTAGAGGTTGACAAATGGACGTGTAAATCCCCTCACCCAGAATTAGTATTTTGTGTGTATTTATATTATTATATTTATCAAAGATTATTTTAAATATTGAATTACTTCAGAGTATTCTCTTAGTTAATTAGAAAATAAATTTCTTAATATATTTACTTATGTAAATATTTATTTAGAATATTTTTAGGCTATTTTAGATTTTTGTAGATTTTTTTAAAATTTTTAGGTAATTAAAACATAGGGAACGTAAATTTCTAGGACTTTCATGATTTACTATGAGACCATACTTGCATATTGTTTCTACCAAATATTTATTTTAGGTTGAACTATTTAATTATATTTTTCTATAATTTATTTAGAATTTTAAAGAATTATTAGTTTTTGGAATTATTGAGGATTTATTTGGATATATAAAGTCTTAATATCAGATAGATGCTAATTTAGTATTAATAGATATTAATAAGATTATATATAAATTATTTGTATTATTTTTAATTCTATTTAAGATTATAAATAATTGAAATAAATTTAAACTATATTTTAAACTAATTCAAATTCTGAGTCTACTAGGAAAGCAACTTCATGCATATCATATCCTTATTTAAACTAATCCTAATCATATCCAAATTAGCCAATCCTGGTCGTATTCAATTAAATAGTCACCACCATTATAAATACCAATTAGACTTATGAAATAAACTCATCTTTCATATTTTTCTTCCCCAAACTCCTCTCTTTTTCGTCCAAAAATAGTCAAAATTCGTCATAAATTCAGCCTCATTTTCTAGTAGTTATGACGAATTAAAAAGACGATATCTCCTAGCTCCAGACTCCAAACGCGCTCCAGTTTTTTTGTTAGAACCATATCAAGGTTAATTTTTTGAATATATAAATTATTTTAATAATTTCAGAACCTATTTTTTCAGAAAATTCTAAAACTACCAGTTGTCCGAAATCAGACGTATATTTAATATTTTTGAGATTTCCGGAGAACCCGAACTCAAAATTATGAGCCGTTCGAAGTTTTGAAAAGCTGACATGATGAAATTCCATAAAATTATATTTCCAGAATTTAACATGCAAGTTTAGTCTACTTTAAAATTCGTGCAACATAGACGTAAATAGAAAACCACTGAAAACTGTCATCTGTGCGCCCTTGTGGCCATAACTCTTTACAGACTTGTGATTTTATGAAACCGTCGATTTTGGTATCCATGTAGCATTAAAATCTATAGGATTCCACACACAATTCTAGGATTTGAGTTGGTTTACTTTTTGGTCAACGGATTGTCTTGATTTGCGTGCCACAGATCACAAATCCGTAAAGTTGACTTTCTTTGGACCAAAATTAGGATTTAACAAAAAAATCAGATTATAATAAGATTAAAATACTATTTTAGGTTATTTATTCAGAATTAAAATTGATTAAATGGAGGAACCTATTTACCCACTTTTGTAACCTAACTTGTTTAATTTTTGTGACGGGTAGATCGGACGACGTCTTGAGTTGCGACTTCATCCTTTTTCAGAGCAGGCAAGTATACCTTACCATTGTACTATGATTTATATTCCATATGGTACATGTATTTTATTTTTGTTATTTAGTTCATATATTTTAACTGCTATATAAACTGCGTGTCCAAGAATAACTTGGGTGCAACGACGGTGGCATCGTATTTTATCTTTATTATATATTATGCATGTTGACCTAGTTTTATGAGACTACCACATGATCATGAGGCATTCCTATATTTTATTTGGCCATGACACATTTCTTAGACGAGTTATGTGTCTCATATAGATCACGTACTTACGTATTGACTAATCATCAGTACGTGTGGGACGTGCGATAGGGATAACTGCTGGTAGAATTAGTATGCTAGAAGACTTGGCAGCTATTAGAGGTATCATCGTGTCATGGATATGACATGCTTAGTGCATGGGGTAGGGAGGACAACAATTAAGGCGTTTGGGCTCCTTTGCACTTTCTTTGTGTAACCCGTACGCTCCGTCGGAGATGCGCGGTCATGATGACTACTATATATATTATTACTATCAGGAGGCCGCTAAGGTTCAAAAGACGTCATGCTTTTTAGGCCTCTAAATCTCTGAGAGAATCATGCCAATCCCATTTTAGCCAGATAGCCCACGTGTTGGAAAGTTGTTCTCAAAATGCATTCACATAGACGGTTAGGCGACCCATTGGATGTTTATTTTTAGTACTTTATTGGCATGCTTCTATATATCTTCTTACGTCCCTCTGAGGACCTGGTCCCTTTCCAGGTATAGATGTTCATAATTATTCGTAGGAGCACGGATCAGGACTTGCTACTCCATTCTCTTTCGAGGAGGTCTTCCCTTCGAGCCACTCTGATCATTAGATGATGTTCTTATTATATTTACTTTTATATTCTAGTTTGGTAGTGGATTTGTCTCTGCCCAACAAATTGTTCTTATCAAGCATCTTATACTTGATTTAGTTATATAGTTGATTGGGTATTCATTTATATTTGATTCTGTGGATGAGATTTAGTTATACCCTGTGACTTGTGACATATATATACCACTTATGAATTATTATTTACATTACAGCGTATGTGTTATGGTTTTTATTTATTGGAGTCAAAATATACATACGACTGGCATACTTACGTATTCCTAGTCCTACGTATTTTGGGACTGGGGCATGACATGGTTTTAGTGGTGGCCCATGCAGGTCGAGAGAATATTGTCTTGGTTACATTACTGTACCGAGCAAGCCTGCAAATATGATTAGAGTATAGGATCCCATCCATATTTGACTATGACTCATCTTTCTTCCAATCTATTCTATTTGAATAATTGCATCCTGCTTGATTCATGTACTTCCCTAATAGTTCCTTGAGTGTTGCCTTCTGTTAGAATATAGGAATCTTTGTTGATTAGGATGATAATTAGAGTAATATTCCTACTAAGAATACAACTAGAATATTAACACATCACTAAGTTTAGAATACCTAATGAACCCTAGCATCCCTTACATATAAATTAATTGACCACTATCCCTTGATATATTTATGAAGGACTTGAGAGTAGTATAGACACTACTAGGGTTAGTTAGAAATTTGACCATATTGTTTGACCCTAGTATTGAGAAACCAATAGAAATTCAAGGTTGAATATTAGAACTAAACCTAACTTTCATAGTGAGATAGTACTAGAGAACTATAAATTTAGATTCTTGTCTTGATATTAGCAGACAATACCTTAGGAAACCAAGAGGAATGAATAAAATATTTTCCTTCACCTTTCAATTCGTGCCACCTAACCCTTCTGATTGTAGGCCAAGTAATTTTTTTTTATGTTAGGATATATAATTTGCTAAGATTATAGTTGTTAATCTTGAAAATTTGAAATTATGTGCTTAGTAGTTAGAACTTGATAGTTTGAGTTGTTCATTTAGATTATAATTTTATGATTATCTTTTAGTTTTAAATCAAATAATTTGTACCCATATCTCCATACAGGTTATGTCCTCTTTCACTTGAGGGCCAGTAACTTTTTCATTCTTAATATTAACACTTTGTTCTATAAGCACTATGATTAAGACTTAAGATGACCATTACCTATATAATGCAATAGGATACCTTAATAAGTACCAAGATCTTTCCTCTTATACCTTAACAAGAGTTTCTACTTTATTTACAAGGCAAGGTTATTTTGTAGATTTTCCTTAAGCCAGTTACAGTATTAGTTTATTCTTTTAAGTTAGGTAGTATGCCTCACAACCTAGTATTACATAGTCCCTTTGACCCATTAATGAAGTGTAATTGAATGACACCAACTATATGCTTACATAAGAAGATAGTGTTTATTCAGACTATAGAACTTAGAGGCCATACCCCCATTTGGTCGACTAGAGACTTAGATAAGAAGTTAGTATGGCAACTGTAGAGGCACAATATCGGATGAGTCTTATCTTCTTTGTGAACTTGAATTTTTGTACTTTCCTTCATCATAATCCAGCGTACTTATATTTTCTGGACTTATGCTGCTATTATAGCCTAGTTTTGCAAGCTTACCTTTTATCGAGCTTGTTCATGACATATGTATTATTGGGTGCACACAATGATACAATTGTCAAATCAGAATTAGTGTATTATGGTCTAGCTAATCTTAGTGTGCTTGGTTCGCTCTTCGCATAACTACTTATGTGGATTGAGATATATAGTTGACCCAGCTTGTTAGACGAATATACTTGCCCTCTAGACATGTCAGAGGGTATCATATCGGGTACATAACTGTTCTGATATAAGCATATGAATAAGAATTTACCAAAATAAGATTTTAATCCACAACTGCCTTGACAACTCCCTTTTGAATTCTTTAATCGCCTTGAACCCCGTACTTGTATTCTATCACCTCCTCATTGAATTCTTTATTATTGTTCTCCGTCTTCCCCTATTTCGGAAAGATGAACGTTCGTGCTTGGTATAAGTTTGATACACGGAGAGTACTAGATATACCCCATAGGCCAATCACATTACTTCGTAACTATCTTTTGTAATTAAGGGCATAAAACATGTGAGATATTTTTGTGTTTGAGGATTGAATAACACGATTAAATAATTTGAGAAAGTTTTTCTTAAATGTATAGTCTTATGTGATTGATCGATAAATTTTAAGTTGGGTAGAAGTTGTATTGTCGATTTGAGCTAAAATTTTATATGAAGGTAAAAATCTCAGACGGTGGTTACGAAGGTTATCAAGTAAGATAAGATCAAGAGAATTAAATCATTTTAATTTCAAG
The DNA here is from genome assembly GCA_036927795.1 of Iris macrosiphon. Taxonomy (NCBI): domain Eukaryota; kingdom Viridiplantae; phylum Streptophyta; class Magnoliopsida; order Asparagales; family Iridaceae; genus Iris; species Iris macrosiphon. The sequence continues at coordinate 126,426,364 of JAYESA010000014.1, read as the reverse complement.
AATTTTTAGAAGAATGATTATGATGATAAGAATTTAACTTTAAAGAGAAGGATACCTTTTGGAATGAATTTGAAAACTTTGATATATTGGACCAAATATTTATAATTTGAGCACATGATTTAAAATTTGAATATTGAAGGTTGAATCATCGGTTTAAATTTTGAGGATATATATAGAATTTAACCTTGAACATTGGTGGATTGGATAATTTTTTTTACAATTTGAGGATTTAAATTTAAATGCTAAATTTTGAATGTTGAATCACCCAGATAAAATTTTGAGGATGGAGATCGAATTTAAGATTTGATGACTACGAAATCCTTAAATTTGAAACAAGAAATAAGATTGGATTCAACAGATATTTGGTTATTTAAAATCTAGAAGAGATTATGATAGGTTAAATTTTGATTTAAACAATAGTTATTTTAATTTTAAAAAGATTATGATAGATTTGAATAGATTTTGTCATTTAAATTTTAAGAAGATTACGGTTGACTTGCCTTAGATACGAATATGAAGGATTTAACAAATTATTTCTTATTTTTAATTTTGAGGAAAAAAAATTTGTAAGTTGTGTAGATTTTAAACCCCCTCACCCAAAATCGATATTTTGTGTGTATTTATATTATTATATTTATTATAGATTATTTTAAATTTTGAATTATTTTAGAGTATTCTCTTAGTTAATTAGAAAATAAATTTCTTAGTATATTTACTTATGTAAATATTTATTTAGAATCATTTTTAGGCTATTTTATATTTTTGGAGATTTTTTTAGAATTTTTAGGTAATTAAAACATATGGAACGTAAATTTTTAGGACTTTCATGATTTACTATGAGACCATACATGCATATTATTTCTACCAAATATTTATTTTAGGTTAAAATATTTAATTATATTTTTTATAATTTATTTAGAATTTTAAAGAATTATTAGATTTTTGGAATTATTGAGGATTTATTTGGATATATAAAGTTTTAATATCAGATAGATGCTAATTTAGTATTAATATATATTAATAAGATTATATATAAATTATTTTTTTATCTTTAATTCTATTTAAGATTATAAATTATTGAAATAAATTTAAACTATTTTAAACTAATTCAAATCTCGAGTCTACTAGGAAAGCAACTTCATGCATATCATATCCTTATTTAAACTGATCATAATCATATCCAAATTAGCCAATTCTAGTCGTATTCAATTAAATAGTCACAACTATTATAAATACCTATTAGACTTATGAAATAAACTCATCTTTCATATGTTTCTTTCCCAAATTCATCTCTTTTTCGTCCAAAAATAGTCAAAATTTGTCATAAATTCAACCACATTGTCACGACCCGCACCCGAAAAATCGGGCATGAGTCGTGGGGACGTCCAGCCTACGCCGTAGAATCGGCGGTAGAATGCTGTAAAGGTCCGTTCTAGGTCACAATCTATATATCTCACGAAACCTGTCAATATATCCTCTCCAAAAGGAGGGCAACCACGCAATATATATATGACTCAATCACAATAATCTAGGGGAAGAGTAAAAGTACGATATGATAGCAAAAGGAAACAAGAACCAAGAGCAAGACAATATCCAAAATACAGTCCAAGTCTACAATATCTCACAGCAGCAAAATAATAAGTACAATCATCCAAAATAGCAACTGGAAACAGCCCAGGAAAACCCACCTAGCTAACTAGGGCGCTAATGGCGTCTCCTCGCCGGGCTCCTCCTCAGTCTCGGGGTCACAATACTCCTCGACGCCCGGCCCATAGAATGTCGGACAGAAATCCTCAGGATCCTCTGGAAAAAATATGTCCAGTCAGGACTGGAACGAAGTACATAACTTTGAAAGCAACTCCAAAAATATGGTAAGGTGTATATGAAGAGCAATAGAAAAGTATACAAGATGCACAGGAAAATAAATACATGATGGAGCAGATAAAGTAGCTGCAATGTAAACTAGAGAACAATACAAGTAGAGAAGTAACTACATGTGAGAAAACATGAATACTAGCTAAGTGCCTTGAGCACAAGTTCGTTATGTGATCGGCTTAGGTTGCACATGAATAATCTACGATAACTCCGTTATGCGTGAGTTGCATAACCGACATACATATGAATACTATTTGGCTTTGATCACATAACCAACTCCTACTCCCCTTCCCCACTAATACTCTTGGATCCAACCATGACACGCTAC